>CAUYLG010034701.1:0-85414 GCA_963573385.1 Cacajao melanocephalus | reverse complement strand
TAAGCTTCATAAGTGAAGGAGAAATAAAACCCTGTACAGACAAGCAATTGCTGAGAGATTTCATCACTATAAGACCTGCCTTACAAGAGCTCCTGAAGGAAGTACTAAACATGGAAAGGAACAACCAGTACCAGCCATTGCAAAAACGTACCAAATGGTAAAGACAATGATGCAATGAAGAAACCACATCAACTAACGGACAAAACAACCAGCCAATAACAAAATGACAGGATCAAATTCAAACATAACAATATTAAAGTTAAATGTAAATGGACTAAATGCCCCCAAAAAAAGACACAGACTGGCAAACTGGATAAAAATGCAAGACCCATTGATGTACTGTATTCAGGAGACCCATCTCATATGCAAAGACTCACATAGACTCAAAATAAAGGGATGCAAAAAGATTTACCAAATGGAGAGCCAAAAAAAAAAAAAAAAAACCAGGGGTAGCAACCCTAGTCTCTGATAAAATGGACTTTAAACCAACAAAGATCAAAAAAGACAAAGAAGGGCATTATATAATGGTAAAAGGATCAATGCAAAAGAAGAGCTAACTATCCTAAATATATATGCACCCAATGCAGGAGCACCCAGATACATAAAGCAAGTTCTTAATGACTTACGAAGAGACTTAGACTCCCACACAATAATAGTGGGAGACTATAACACTCCATCTACAATATTGGACAGATCAATGAGACAGAAAGTCAACAAGGATATCCAGGACTTGAATGCAGATCTGGACCAAGCAAGCCTAATAGACATTTACAGAACACTCCACCGCAAATCCACAGAACACCCATTCTTCTCAGCACCACATCACACTTATTCTAAAATTGACCACATAATTGGAAATAAATCACTCTTCAGCAAATGCAAAAGAATGGAAATCGTAACAGTCTCTCAGACTACAGCACAATCAAATTAGAACTCAGGATTAAGAAAAGCACTCAAAAAAAGAGAGAAGAATCAAATAGATGCAATAAAAAACAAAAAAGGGGAGATCACCACTGATTCCTTGGAAATACAAATTACCATTAGAAATTACTACACACAGCTCTATGCACATAAACCAGGAAATCTGGAAGAAAGGATAAACTCCTGGACACTTGCACACTCCCAAGACTAATCCAGGAAGAAGTTGAAACTGTGAATAGACCAATAACAAGGTCTGAAGTTGAGGCAGCAATTAATAGCCTACCAACGAAAAAAGTCCAGGTCCAGATGAGTTCACAGCTGAATTCTACCAGATGTACAAAGAGGAGCTGGTACCATTCCTGCTGAAACTATCCCAAACAATCCACAAAGAGGGAATCCTCCCTAACTCTTTTTGTGAGACCAACATCATCCTGATATCAAAACCTGGCAGAGACACAACTAAAAAAGAAACTCCAGGCCAATATCCATGATGAACATTGATGCAAAAATCTTCAACAAAATATTGGCAAACTGAATCTGACAGCACATCAAAAAGCTTATCCACCACGATCAAGTAGGCTTCATCCCAGGGATTTAAGGCTGGTTCAACATATGCAAATCTACAAATGTAATCCACCACATAAGCAGAACCAAAGACAAAAACCACATGATTATCTCAATAGATGCAGAGAAGGCCTTCAACAAAATTCAACAGCCCTTTATGCTAAAAAGTCTCAATAAACTAGGTATCAATGGAATGTATCACAAAATAAAAGCTATTTACTACAAACCCCCAGCGAACATCATAATTTATGGGCAAAAACTAGAAGCATTCCCTTTAAAAACTGGCACTAGACAAGGATGCCCTCTCTCATCATTCCTATTCAATATAGTATTGGAAGTTCTAGCTGGAGCAATTAGGCAAGAAAAAGAAATAAAGGATATTCAATTAGGAAAAGAAGAAGTCAAATTGTCCCTATTTGCAGATGACATGATCGTATATTTAGAAGACCCCATCATCTCAGCCCAAAACCTCCTCAAGCTAATAAGCAACTTCAGCAAAGTCTCAGGATACAAAATCAATGTGAAGAAATCGCAAACTTTCCTTTACACCAATAACAGACAAACAGAGAGCCAAATCATGAGCAAACTTCCATTTACAATTGCTACAAAGAGAATAAAATACCTGGGAATACAACTAACAAAGGATGTAAAAGATCTCTTCAAGGAGAACTTCAAATCACTGATCAAGGAAATAAGAAAGGACACAAACAGATGGAAAAACACTCCATGCTCATGGTTAGGAAGAATCAATACTGTGAAAAATGGCCATGGTGCCTAAAGTAATTTATAGATTCAACGCTATCCCCATCAAGCTACCATTGACCTTCTTCACAGATATAGAAAAAAACCGCTTTAAACTTCATACGGAACCAAAAGAGAGCCTGCATAGTCAAGACAATCCTAAGCAAAAAGAACAAAGCAAGAGGCATCACACTACCAGACTTCAAACTATACTACAAGGCTACAGTAATCAAAACAGCATGGTACTGGTACCAAAACAGCGATATAGACCAATAGAACAGAACAGAGGCCTCAGAGGCAATGCCACACATCTACAACCGTCTGATCTTTGACAAACCTGACAAAAACAAGCAATAGGGAAATGTCTCCCTGTTTAATAAATGGTGTTTGGAAAACTGGCTAGCCATAGGCAGGACGCTGAAACTGGGCCCCTTCCTTACACTTTACACTAAAATTAACTCCAGATGGATTAAAGACTTAAACATAAGAACTAACACCATAAAAACCCTAAAGAAAACCTAGGCAAAACCACTCAGGACATAGGCACAAGCAAGGACTTCATGACTAAAGCACCCAAAGCAAAGGCAACAAAAGCCAAAAAGGACAAATGGGATCTCATTAAACTTAAGAGCTTCTGCACAGCAAAAGGAACAATCATTAGAGTGAACTGGCAACCAACAGAATGGGAAAAAATTTTTGCAATCTACTCATCTGACAAAGGGCTAATATCCAGAATCTACAAAGAACTAAAACAGATTTACAAGAAAAAAAAACTATTCAGAATTGGGTGAAGGATATGAACAGACACTTTCAAATTTCATGTAGCATGATGCTTCCACTTTATGCAGCCAACAAACATATGAAAAAATGCTCATCATCACTGGTCATTAGAGAAATGCACATTAAAACCACATTGAGATACCACCTCACACCAGTTAGAATGATGATCATTAAAAAATCTGGAGACAACAGATGCTGGAGAGGATGTGGAGAAATAGGGACACTTTTACACTGTTGGTGGGAGTGTAAATTAGTTTAACCATTGTGGAAGACAGTGTGGCGATTCCTCAAGAATCTTGAAATAGAAATTCCACTTGACCCAGCAATCCCATTACTGGGTATATAGCCAAATGTTATAAATTGTTCTATTATAAAGACACATGCAAATGTATGTTTGTTGCAGCACTGTTTACAATAGCAAAGACCTGGAATCAACCCAAATGCCCATCGATGGTAGACTGGACAAAGAAAATGTGTCATATCTACACCATGGAATACTATACAGCCATAAAAAATGATGAGTTCATGTCCTTTGTAGACATAGATGAGTCTAGAAACCATCATTCTCAGCAAACTAACACAAGAACAGAAAAACAAACACCACATATGTTCACTCATAGGCGGGTGATGAACAATGAGAACACTTGGGCACAGGGAAAGAAACAACACTCATTGGGCTAGGTGGGGAGGTGGAGGGGAGGGGAAGGGAGTGACAGCAGAGGGTGAGATGGACAGGGAGGGATAACAGAGGGAGAAATGCCTGATGTAGGTGACGGTGGGGGGAGAGGATGTGGTATGTAACAATCCTGCAGGATGCAGAATGTGCACATGTACCCCAGAGCCCAAAGTACAATTAAAAAAAAAAAAGAAATCTGTCTTTATCCAAATTTTGTTAGAAGATTATCATATCACTTTTTGAATGTATTTTACATTAATTTTTGTGATTTCTACATATGTAAAATACAATTTAAAACTTGTGCATAAAAGTTTCATTATGTTTACTTTGACTATATATATTTATAATTATGTTGTTTTAATCCTACTTTATTAAAATACAAACGGATACCATTTTTGTGAGCCAACTCCTCCTCATTTAATAGGTATTATTTAGACAGAGACAGAAATTACAGTTGCTTGAGAATTATTTCTGACAAATTTGTTCACTGCTACTTAACATTTTTGTGTTCCAGATTCTTCTAAGCTGATTTTTTATTAAAATGATTTTTTTCTAGAAACATGGAAAGTAAGCAACTGGTTTCTAATTCTCAAGTACTGTCTTATTTATGATTTGTGAAATGGATACTCATCCAGATTTTCTTTTTTTGCATCAAGGTACCATTTACTGATCTATCATTAGTGTATAAATATGGTGAGTATCTTTGAAATTTCCTTATTTCATTTTCTAAATACTCTGGAAAGTAACTAGAATTTCTAAGAAAATCTTCTGCATTGACTAAGCATTTGTATTCTAGCTGGCATTTATTTTCCTCATAATTTTCTGTTCATCAGATTTTACTGTTTAGATTAAAGAAACATGAACATTTATACTCCATATGCCAAGCAAAATGCAAAGTCCAGATATCTAGGAAAAACGTTGTCAACCAGTCCAAATATGAATTCATGGACCAAACCACTTCAATTCACAATAAAGCTGAAACATATATTCCAGAATGCTATGTACATTTTTGTTTATTTTAATGTATGTTCTTGGCAAAATAAAATGTAAATAACCCTACATCATTCCTGGCCAATATTTTGTTGTTGATTTTTTTTCCTGACCCTTTAAATGCTTTGCAAATGCTAACTTAAGCTTAAGTTTGTGTTTAAGTCAATGTATTTTCTCCACTGATATGTACAAAGGAAACAATAGTTCTAACTGTGCAAATAAAGGTTTTGATACACTTCAAGGTGCATCAAAGATTCACTGAATAGGGAAGATAGTTTGGGAAAGATAGCTTTTTCTGACCTTTTTGCAATCACCCAACACACACAGTGTGCTCACATGATCTGCCATCTTTTAGGTTGCAGACCTTTAGGGAGTTTCACAGACTGCTTGCTCCCAGCAAGATACATCATTTTTATTTTCATGATTTGGTCCATGCCATTTTTCTCCATTTAGAATGTTCAGTCTCTCTTTTCTAATTTACTATAGGTAAAAGAATGGAGAATAACTTCTCCTTATTCCTGGAACCTAGCTTATGCAGAGAAAATATGTATACCCTCTTTGAGTCTACGATAGCTTGAGAGTGGCATTTTCCTAGTACATTGGATCATTGCCCTTTAAAGATCAACAGCCATGAAAAATACCATCTAATTTTGCTGTCTATGACCATAAGTAGGCAAATGAGATAAAACCCGTCTCCACAGGGCCCAAAAGGCAAGGGCTCTCCCTATACTTTATACCATTTATAAGCCACAAAGGGGTTGTTAATCTCTTACAATCAGGTGTTAAACCAAGTGATTTACCAATATCCTGCAAGCAGAATGTTTCACTTAAAACTTGATTCCCAATTTCTAATCCAATCTTCACCAGATAGTCTTTGGAGTTACCTGGCACTTATCCAGTTATTAATAAAGTAGAATTTTATATCTCACTTTGCAATTTTTTATTTTTTGAGACGGAATTTCACTCTTGTTACCCAGGCTAGATTGCAATGGTGCGATCCCTGCTCACTGCAACCTCCGCCTCCCAGGTTCAAGCAATTCTACTGCTTCAGCCTCCTGTTAGGGAGTACAAGCATGTGCCACCAAGCCCGGCTACTTTTGTATTTTTAGTAGAGATGGGGTTTCACCATGTTGGTCAGGCTGGTCTCAAACTCCTGACTTCAGGTGATCTGCCTGCCTAGGCCTCCCAAAGTATTAGGATTACAGGCGTGAGCCACTATGACTGGCCTGTTTTTCTTATAAATAATATCATTTCAGGGGAACTCATGGAAGAGGAGGAATGAAGGAAGAGTGTGTGATTTAGGCATTCCCGGGTGACCAGTAAAATATCAACAATCTCAAAAAAATGAATTCAGCATTGCCCAAAACATATTTTAGATTACAAGTTAACCTTTATTTTTTTCTTACTCTTTTTACTATTTAGTGATTTCAGTGAATCAATATTCCTTTGTAATTCTGACAGTGTCCATAATAGATATGTTTAAAACAGTCTTAATGATGCAATTTAAATGAATTACAAGAGTGTTTATGATGTTATAGTTCACAAAGTTTTAGTGTTTTTTGTCATTTCCTCAATTACTTAATTTAATTTAACTACATGTAAAATTTGAAACTATTCTTTTATTCTCTGTATTCTTTTTTAACCTTAATAATTTTTTAATTTTTAATTTATTTCCTATTTCAGTAGGTTTTGGGGGGACCATGTGGTGTTTGATTATATGAATAAGTTCTTTAGTAGTGATTTCTGAAGTTTTGGTAATGTACACTGTTCTCAACATGTAGTCTTTTATCCCTCACCCCACTCCCACTCTTTCTCCTGAGTCCCCAAAGTCCATGTATCTTTCTTATGCCTTTGCAGGACCTCATAGGTTAGCTCCCAATTATGAATGAGAACATAAGATGTTTGTATTTCCATTCCTGAGTCACTTCACTTAGAATAATAGCCTCCAATTCCATCCAGGGTGCTGCAAATGCCATTATTTCATTTTTTTTTAAAATAACTAAGTAGTATTCCATGGTATGCATCGATATGTATGTATGTGTGTGTGTATGTGTGTGTGTGTGTGTGTGTGTGTGTGTGTGTATATATATATATACATATAATATTTTCTTTATTCACTCATTGAGTGATGGGCATTTGGGCTGTTTCTGTATTTTTTCAATTTCAAATTGTGCTGCTATAAACATGCATGTGTAAATATCTTTTTTGTGTAATTATTTCTAGTGGGATTGCTGGATCAAATGATAGATCTACTTTTAGCTCTTTAAGGAATTTCCACACTGTTTTTCACAGTGGTTATACTAGTTTACATTCTTACTAACAGTGTAAAAGTGTTCCCTTTTCACCACATCCATGCCAACATCTATTATCTTTGATTTCATGATTATGGCCATTCTTGCAGGAATGAAGTGGTATCACATTGTGGTTTTGATTTGCATTTCCAGGATAATTAGTGATGTTGAGCATTTTTCCACATACTTGTTAGCCATTTGTATATCTTCTTTTGAGAATTGTATATCCATGTCTTTAACCCACTTTTTGATGTAATTGGTTTTTTTTCTTGCTGATTCGTTTGAATTCTTTGTAGATTCTGGATATTAGTCCTTTGCTGGATATATAGATTGCGAAGATTTTCTCCCACTCTGCGTGTTGCCTATTAACTCTGCTGATGATTTCTTTTTGTTGTGCAGAAGGCTTTTCATTTAATTAAGTCCATTCTATTTATCTTTGTTTTTGTTGCATTTGCTTTTGGGTTTTTGATCATGAAGTCTTTCCCTAAGCCAATGACTAGAAGGGTTTTTCTGATATTATTTTTATAGTTTCATCTTAGATTTCAGTTATTGATCCATCTTTTGTTGATTTTTGTATAAGGTGCGAGATGAGCATCCAGTTTTATTCTTTTATATGTGGCTTCCCAATTATCTCAGTACCGTTTGTTGAATAGGGTGTCCTTTCCCCACTTTATGTTTTCATTTGCTTTGTTGAAAATTATTTGTCTGTAACTATTTGGCTTTATTTCTGGGTTCTCTATTATATTCCATTTGTCAATATGCCTATTTTTATACTAGTACCATACTGTTTTGGTGACTATGGCTTTATAGTATAGTTTGAAGCCAGATAATGTGATGCCTTCAGATTTGTTATTTTGGCTTTGTCTTGTTTTGGGTATGCAGACTTTTTATTTGTTTCAAATAAATTTTAGGATTTTTTTTTCTAGTTCTGTGAAGAAACTAGATGGTAGAATTTTGATGGGAGTTACATTTAATTTGTAGGTTATTTTTAGCAGTATGGTCATTTTCACAACATTGATTCTATCCATCCATGAGCATGGGATTTGTTTGTTTTGTCTATAATTTCTTTCAGCAGTGTTTGGTAGCTTTCCTTATAGAGTTCTTTCACCTCCTTGGTTAAGTATATTACTCAGTTTTTTTTGTTTGTATGTTTGCTTTGCAGCTATTGTGAAAGGGGCTGAATTCTTGATTTGATTCTCAGCTTGGTAGCTGTTAGTGAATAGCAGAGCTACTGATTTGTATACATTAATTTTGTATCCTGAAACTCTGCTGAATTCATTTACCAGTTATAGGAGCTTTTTTAATGAGTCTTAGGGTTTTCTGGGCATACAATGATATCAGCAGCAAACAGTGACAGTTTGGCTTCCACTTCACCAATTTAAATGCCCTCAATTTTTTTCTCTTGTCTGATTGCTCTGGCTGGAACTTCCAGTACCATGTTGAAAAGAAGTGGTCAAAATGGGCATCCTTGTCTTGCTCCATCCACTTCCCAGAGTGAACGCTTTCAACTTTTCCTCATTCAGTAGAATGTTGGCTGTGGGTGTTTCATATATGGCTTTTATTACCTTAAGGTATGTCCCTTCTATGTGGATCTTGCTGAGGGTTTTAATCATAAAGCGATGCTGGATTTTGTCAAATGCTTTTTCTGCATCTATTGAGATGATCATGTGATTTTTGTTTTTAACTCTATTCATGTGGTGTGTCAATTTCTTGACTTGTGGATGTTAAACCATTCCTGCATCCCTGGAATGAAACCCACTTGATCATTGTGGATTATCTATTTGATATGCCATTGGGTTTGGTTAGCTAGTATTTTGTTGAGGATTTTGCATCTGTGTTCATCAAGGATATTGGTCTGTAGTTTTTTGTTGTTGTTGTTGTTGTTATGTCCTTCCCTGATTTTGGTATTAGGGTTATACTGGCTTTATAGAAGGATTTAGGGAGGGTTTACTCTTTCCCCATCCTGTGGAATAATGTCAATAGGATTGCTAGCAATTCTTCTTTGATTGTCTGATATAATTCAGCTGCAAATCCACTTGGTCCTGGACTCTTTTTTTGTTGGCAGTTTTTAAATTACCATTTCATTCTTGCTGCTTGTTATTGGTCTGTCCAGAGTTCTTATATCTTCCTGGTTTAACCTAGGAGCGTTGTTTATTTTCAGGAATTTATCCATCTCCTCTAGTTTTTCTAGATTATGCACATAAAGTTGTTCACAGTAGCCTTGCATAATCTTCTGTGTGTTCTGTGGTATCAATAGTAATATCTCCTGTTTCATTTCTGATTGAGGTTATTTGGATCTTCTCTCTTCTTTTCTTGGTTCGTTTTACTAGTGGTCTATCAATTTTATTTATCTTTTCAAAGAAACACTTTTTGTTTCATATATCTTTTATATTTTTAATCAATTTCATTTATTTTGACCCTGATCTTTTTTTTTTTTCTTTTCTTATGCTGGATTTGTGCTTGGATTGTTCTTGTTTCTCCAGGTCCACAAGACGTGACCCGAGATTGTCTATTTGTGCTATTTCAGACTTTTTGATGTAGACATTTAATGCTATGAACTTCCCTCTTAGCAACACTTTTTCTGAATCCAAGAAATTTTAATATGTTGTGTCACTATGATCATTCAGTTAAGAGAATTTTCTAATTTCCATCTTGATTCCATTGTTGACCCAGTGGTTATTCAGAAGCAGTTTATTTAAATTTTGTGTATTTGTATAGTTTGTAGAGTTCTTTTGGCATTGATTTCCAATTTTATTCCACTGTGGTCTGAGAGAGTACTTGGTATAATTTTGATTTTCTTACATTTACTGAGACTTGTTTTGTTCCTTATCATATGGTCTATCTTGGAGAATGTCCATGTGCTGATGAATAGAATGTATATTCTGCAGTTGTTGGGTAGAATGTTTTGTAAATATCTCTAAGTCCATTTGTTCTAAGGTATAGTTAAAGCCACTGTTTCTTTTTTGACTTTATGTCTTCATGACCTGTGCTGTCAGTGGGGTATTAAAGGTCCCCACTATTATTATGTTGCCATCTATCTCATTTCCTGGATCTAGTAGTAATTGTTTTATAAATTTGGGAGCTCCCGCGTTAGGTATCATATATATTTAGGATTGTGATATTTTCCTGTTGGACTAGTCCTTTAATTATTATATAATGTCCCTCTTTGTCTTTTTTAACAACAGTTGCTTTACAGTTTGTTTTGTCTAATAGAAGAATGGCTACTCCTGCTTCCTTTGTTTGCCCATTTGCATAGAATTTTTTTTTCACTCTTTTACCTTAAGTTTATATGAGTTCTTATGTGTTAGGTGTGTCTCCTGAGGACAGTACAAACTTGGTTGCTAAATTCTTATCCATCCTGTCATTTCATATCTTTTAAGTGACACATTTAGGCCATTTACATTTAACATTTGTATTGAGATGTGAGGCATTATTCTATTCATCATGCTCTTTGTTGCCTGAACACCTTTTTTATCACTGTGTTCTTGTTATATAAGTTCTGTGAGATTTATGCTTTAAGGATATTCTATTTTTGGTGTATTTCAAGGATTTGTTTCAGGATTTAGAGTTCCTTTTAGCAGTTCTTCTAGTGCCAGCTTGATAGTGGCAAATTCTCTCAGCATTTGTTTGTCTGGAATAGACTGTATCTTTCCTTCATTTATGAAGCTTAGTTTCTCTGGATATATAATTCTTGGCTGATAATTGTTTTATTTAAGGAGGCTAAAAATAGGACCCCCACCCCATTCTAGCTTGCAGGGTTTCTGCTGAGGAATCTGCTGTTACTCTGATATGTTTTCCTTTATAAGTTACCTAATACTTTTGCCTCACAGCTCTTAAGCTTCTTTCCTTTGTCATGACTTTAGATAACCTGATGACTATGTGCCTAGGCAGTGATCTTTTTGTAATGAATTTCCCAGGTGTTCTTTGAGCTTCTTGCATCTGTATGTCTAGATCTTTAGAAAGGCTGGGGAAGTTTTCCTCAATTATTCCCTCAAATATATTTTCCAGATTTTTTCCTCAGTACACCAATTATTCTCAGTTTTAGACCCTTAACATATAGTTCCAAACTTCTTGGGGGCTCTGTTCCTTTTTATAATACCTTTTTCTTTATCTTTGATGTGTTAGATTAATTCAAAAAGCCTTGTCTTTGAGCTCCGAGGTTTTCTTCTGTTTGTTTCATTCTATTGCTAAGACTTTGCAGTGCATTTTGCATTTCTCTAAGTGTGTTCTTTATTTCTAGAATTTATGATAGTTTTTTATTTGTGCTCTCTATTTCACAGAAGAATTTTTCTCTCATATCCTGTATCACGTTTTTTATTTCCTTAAGCTGAACTTTGCCTTTCTCTGGTGCCTCCTTGATTAGCTTAATAATAGACCTTCTGGGTTCTTTTTCTGGCAAATTAGTTATTTTCTGTCTTGGTTTAGAGTCATTGTTGGTGAGCTGGTATGATCTTTTGGTGGTGTTAAAGAATCTTGTTTTGTCATATTATCAGAATTGTTTTTCTGGTTCCTTCTCATTTGGGTAGACTCTGTCAGAGAAAATCTCTAGGATTCAAGGGCTGCTGTTCAGATTCTTCCATCTTATGAGGGTGTTCCCTTGATGGGACATTCTCCCCCTTCCCCTAGGAATGGGGCTTCCTGAGAGCCAAACTGTAGGGATTGTTTTTGCTCTTCTGGATCTAGCCACCTAGCAGAGCTACCATGCTCTGGGCTGGTTGGTACTGAGGAGTGTTTGCAAAGATTCTTGTGATGTGATCCATCTTCAGGTCTTGCAGTTGTGGATACCAGCACCTGCTCTGGTGAAGATATCAGGAGAGTGAAGTGAATTATGTGAGGGTCATTTTTTATGTTTTTGTTTAGTGCACTGGTTTTGTGTTGGTTGGCCTCCAGTCAGGGGATGGCAATTTCAAGAGCGCATCAGCTATGCTATTATACAGAGGAAGCAAATTGCCATAGGGTCACCTAGTTGAATATTCAAGTTTCTCAGGCAGTGGGCAGCACCATCGAACTCTCAAGAGATCATGTCCTTTATCTTTGATAACCAGGGTAGGCAGAGAAAGACCACCAGGTGGGGGCATGGTTAGGTGTATCTGAGCTCAGACCCTTCTTGGGTGGTGCTTGCTGTGGCTGCTGTGGGGACAAGTGCATAGTTGTCAGACCAATGGAGTTATGCTCCCAGTGGGATTATGGCTGCCTACACTAAGTCACCTACGCAAGTCACCAGGGAAGTAGGGGAAACGTGGTGGTCACAGGCCTTATCCCGCTCCCACACAGCCCACAGTCTTAATGGCCAGTCTCACTCTCACTATTTCCCCCCAGCAGCACAGAGTCTATTTCCAGGCAGCAGGTGACGAGGGCTGAGAACTTGTCCCAGACCATGAGCCTCTCCACTGAGAAAGCAGGCACACTGATACATTTTGGCATCTCAGGGAGCCTGCAGCAGTGATCCAGCTCCTTCAGAGGGTCTCAGCTTTCATGGTGTGTTGCTGTGGTAGTTCTTGGAGCAAAAGTTCACGATGTGAGTTTCCATATGCTGCTCTATCCAAGCCGGAGCTGCAAGGTAGTCCTGCCTCCCATTTGCCATCTTAATCCATGAAACATCTTGTTTTCCATCACCTTATTTCTTTTTTCCTTTTGTCAACTGATACTTTTCTCCTTATTCATATATATATATATATATATATATGAATATATATATATCAGTTTGAGTTTGGATAGGAAATTTGATAGGAAAAGATTTAGGATTTGATTGCAGGGATGAATTCAGAAAGATCAATACTCAAACTGATACATATATATACCATATATGTAAATTTATATATCAAATACATATATAAATTTATATATAAATATATACATCAAAAATATATAAATATATATGATATATATTTACATATCAATTTGAGTATTGAACATATATATAAATATATATGATATATATATTTATATATCAGTTTGATATATATATATTTATATATATTTAATATGAGATATATATATATATATATATATCAGTTTGAGTATTGATCTTTCTGAATTCATCCCTGCATCAAATCCTAAATCTTTTCCTATCAAATTTCTGATTTTTTTTTCCCCCTTCTCTTCTTTCTGTAAGTTATGGGCATTTTCTTCTCTCTTTATTCAAAACTATCAAAAAGCTTATTTTTTTATTTTTACTTTCCCTTTTTTCTTCACATTAGACAATTAATTTTTATTTCTTTTTTGTCATTAAGTACTCAGTTGTAAATAATGAGCTTCACTTAAAATGTTACTTCTAGTGCAATTAACTATTACAAAAGGCTACCAATTTAGATACTGAGGGTTCAATTAGAAACAGATACTTGTTACCAATTTAGATACTGAGGATTCAATTTGAAACAAATAGTTGTTTCTCTACTTGATTGATAAATTCAGACTATAAGAAGCTACTGAAAATATCAATTCATTGTCTTCAGTTTTCTTAAAGCTCTGGTTAACATAACAGATATATCAATAGAAGTTAGTCAATTTATAAATCATGAATTGGAGACATTAAAACATTGAATGAATTCTGATACATATATATGTATGATATGTTTTGAACATATGATCATAGCTGAAGTATACATATATATATATGATTTACTCATTGCTATCCTTTTCCTTCCCTAGAATGGTGTTTGTGTATGTGTGTGTATGTGTATAGTTGGTAAACGAGTGTGTGCAACTGTGCATGAGAACAAGAAAGACTGCCAGTGAACAGTCACGAAAAGTACTGAGTTTGCTATGAGCTCAGCTTATAATTTATGCAGTTGGAACTTTTCCTACGAAACAATATGAATGTGAATGAAGACCAGTTTTTGTTTGTTCAATACTATAATCATAGGAGTATTTTTTTAATTAGGGAAATTAATTTTGTTGGATCATTGAAACTTTTTCAAGCACACAAAACTGTCCAGAAACTTCCAAGAGAGATGGAAGTTCACTCACGTTCACCAGGTCATCAGAAAGCATACGTAGGTACATCCCACTAGACAATGGAACCACAGGACATTAGAGTGGTAGGATCTTAGAAATGGACTATCCTGGGGCTGCTGTTTTATAAAAAGGAATGCGAAGCAGATTAATACTAAAGATCTCAAAATATTCAAATGTCAAGCCAGTAAGAATACATATTGCATTAAAGAAAATACAATTTATATAGAGAATGCATGAAGTCTAATGGGGACTACTGAAGTGGAGCAAATTGAGCACAGTTTTGATATTACCTTCTTACAAACTTATTGTCCTACCCCACAGCAACTCTCACCATGCATGGCTTAAAAGTGCAAAGTGAATGCCAAAGCCTAATATTTAGCTCTGTTTATTTTCTCTTCCCACCCGAGAATGTAATTCCATTGCTTAGCCCTGAGCCTCTGAAGCAGTTTATTTCCCGTCTGGCTCTTGCCAGCCAACAGCACTAACGCCTCCCAGAAGACTTGCTTCCTAATGGTCATAGGCTGTGATGGCCAAATGCCTTCCAATATTTATCAGTCTCCTAGTAGGTGAGAAGAAAA
This sequence comes from Cacajao melanocephalus, assembly GCA_963573385.1. Taxonomy (NCBI): domain Eukaryota; kingdom Metazoa; phylum Chordata; class Mammalia; order Primates; family Pitheciidae; genus Cacajao; species Cacajao melanocephalus. Next base: position 70,916 of record CAUYLG010034701.1, on the reverse strand, counting down.
TGGGCTCTTGAGGCTGAAGTCTAAAATCAATTAGAAATAGGAGGCAGGTTTGCAAGACAGATGATTGTATAGCACTCCAAAAATAGGATAAGCCAAAAGAAAATAAGGATGATCAGTACTGTGGAACATTTATTACGCTGGTCTTTCAACTCTTGACTATTCAAACCTAGCATGACAACCTTGATCCTGCCTTAGCAATACTTTGTGTGCCAGGGATTCTGAACAGCCATCCCCAATCTTCAAGCATTGTCCCTCTATTCTATAATCATTTCCTGGATGTTCATGCCACTTCTTCAATGAGTCTTCTGGGAGAAAATGCTTCCTTTATTTTTCTTTAGAATTGCTAAAATCTTACCATCCATTCCTTCCTCTTTTCTAACACAAGTCCTGGCTAAGTGATAGAAAATTCACTTGGGCATTCAAAAGTAAGAAAACTGTATTTATAAATGTTGCCTTGAAAATGCAATGCTGTGTGTCAGTACCTCAGATGTTGATTTTTAAAATGAGTCTCCAAGAATTTCCTATTAACCTTATATGAAAAGAAATGAAATCAAATATTATGAAAGGAATTAAATAAAAACAAGAACATGTCTATAGGAATTTGATAAACCACAAGCACCTTTTCACGAAAAATTTAAAAATTAGAAAAAGTAATAGATCAAAACTAATCTTTGAAGTTGTTCAGCAGGAAATAAATTTCAGTCAGAAATATTTTTTCTCAACCAACGAGAATGAAAACTAAGTTTTTGTCAACTTCTCCATCTTATCTCTTAACAAAAAAGAAAAAAAATACTTTACATACCCTAGATGAATTTTTAATTATGAAACAAATAAGCTTTCATTTGCATAACTTCATGTCCTTTCTGCAAGCTGTTCCTTGGCCTGCAATGTCCCACTCCGTAATTTTATTTCTATTAAATCTCACTGATTTTTCAAAGCCTATCTCAGATGTTCTCTGTTTGACTCTTTATCCAATACCCATTAAGAAGACAAAATCTTTATTTCCATAATATTTTTCAGAAATCAGTACCATAGCATATAAGATGCTAGGATATACAATTTGGTAATAATGCTGTATTTGTTACTTTTATAAATGCTCATTGACGACATGGAAGATGTTTTACTGATCTTTGCAAGTTCTTTGCAGAATTTGGCAAGAGAAAGCAATACAGGCCTTTAAATGAATGAAAAAAGAAGGGGGAAAAAAGGAGAGGAAAATATATGCATTAGTTCCTGCATTGCTCTTCAATTTTGTTTCCCATTATATGTGGCAGTTGTTCAAATGTGAAAGGAATAGAGAACAAGCATAAATCATTATAAATGTAGAATACTTGGGCTAGCAGGTGATTTATTCAACGTCTTCAATTTACAGTTGAAAAACAATCATAAAATAGATAAGTATAGATAAAAAGGCTCATCATGGGCCAGGCACAGTGGCTCATGCCTGTAATCCCAGCATCTTGGGAGGTGGGCATGGGTGGATCACAAGGTCAGGAGTTTGAGACCAGTCTGGCCAACATGGTGAAACCATGTGTCTACTAAAAACACAAAAATTAGCTGGGCATGGTGGTGGGTGCCTGCAATCCCAGCTACTCAGGAGGCTGAGGCAGGAGAATCACTTCAACCTGGGAGGTGGAGGTTGCAGTGAGCTGAGACCATGCCATTGCACTCCAGCCTGGGTGACACAGCAAGACTCCATCTCAAAAATAAAAATAAAAAATAATCTTCATTATGCTCTATATAATGGCTAGTTCTTTGATCCATGTCATTCATTTGTACAAAAAATATTATGTACATAAACTATGAATTACATTGCTTGGTTATGACAGATATTAATATGAGTAAATTAAGCTTTTCTAATTAAGGTATTCACAGTCTGAGTGTGGTGGTTGGGTGAACAACCCCAGTGTCTCAGCACTTAGCACAGCACAGGCTGGAAAATGGAAGAATCTAATTAAGTAGAGGAAACACAATTGGTCAAACATATGTCAACAGTAACTTGGAAGACTACAAGGCCTGACTTCTAAAAGTAAATGATAAGTACATGTTGGCTTCTCTTGGCTACTTTTAACAAGGCATCACAAGAAATAAAGTAAGAAGTTATAATTTTTTTAAGCAAAGATGATATAGAATGGAAACTGGAGCATGAGTCTTGCAGGATTGGCAAAATTAACTTCACGTGGACTCCAAATTACAAAAGACAAGAGCCTGAAGACTTCTCAATCAATCAGGCAAGTGAGGACCATGTAGCAAAAAATGAGACTTACAGGCTTTCCCACCTGCTATCTCAAAGGGCTTTAATAAACCACCATTCAATTTAGAGGAAAAATAATCAGTAGAAACTAGGAAACCAAGAACTATATCAGGCTTGGTCATTGTACCTAGGAAAGAATTCCGGAGTGGTTTACTAGCCTATAGGATTTCTGGAAACAATCTATGGGAAGCAATTTTGGTTTCTGAGGGAATTGTGTAATATTAGAAAGCACCCTTGACCTTGGACTGAAACATTTTTTATTGTTCAGTCTTAAAACAACATTTAGTACGCCCTAAACTATTAACCAGGAAAAGAACTACAAAAACAGCAGAAGTTCCAAGGGAGCATATAATTACAAGGTCCACTCCAATTAGAGCATTTGAAGATAATGTACACATCAACAAAACAAAACAAGAGAATAAAGTTAGGTGTCACAGCTAAGAATTTTCTTCTTAGCAAATAGAATAATCAGGGTCTACTCAAGGAGCCAGTCAGCCATGGCAGGGACTTTGCAAATTTTGCCCAGCAAGAACTCATAATTGTAACAGAATATGTCTGCCATGTATCTTTTATCCTTTCATTTTTAAATGGGAGTCCTTTTGTTGTTCCTGTTTCTGTGCCATCATACATAGGGTGTGAACAGCAGGGTTACAGATGTCATTTTATGTCTTGATAGTGAGAATTGCACATCAATCAAGGACTCAAGAAATCAAGCTAGAGGTGGCTTTGAATTGTCTCTCCTGGAGAGACAATGAGCATGTTCTTCTTATGGAAGGAAGGTTGAGATATATACATACTTAGTGGCAGAAAAGTAGGCTCTGGCAGAAACTACTAGCTGATTACCAAGCCTACTCTCTGTTTTCCCTTGCACACAGCTAGAAAACATTTCCCAGCTTCTCTTAGTGATAGATGTGGCCATGTGACTCATTTCCAGTTACTGAAATGTTAATGGATATTTTGTGTGGCCCCTCTCAGGCTTGTCAATAATTACTCAGGTACAACCCTCCATGTTCCTTTCCATTTCAACACTTCACACAAATTAACCCAGTTACATTAGATGCCACATGTAGTGTTGCAGCATCACATATAAAAGTCTTGGACTCTGATCTTGACTTGAAACAGTGTCTCCTAATATAGAGGAACACTTATTCTGGATTTTTCTATGAGTGAGGAATAAACTTCTATTTTGTTGGAGATATGATTTAGCTGTTGTTTATTGCAACAGCTACATTTCTTCAAATACTATAATATCAAAGGGAAAAACCAGAAATCTCTAGAGTTCCTGGAGCTGTCCCATTCCTTCCCTTTAAGAGACTTGGCTGTTAAGCAGTCTATATTTTTTATGAAGCGCTCAACTTAACCCAAAATATATTCTATTGCTTGCAATCCTAAGAATCTTAACTGAGCCTGGCAAAGTTGACATAGACAGGTGGGAAGTTTCAAAACTATTTAGCTGAATTTGATTAGATGTGTGGTGTGAGAAAAGGAAGAGTCAAGGGTAACTACCAGGTTTCTAGCTTGAGTAATTGAGTGTTGACAACTTAGTGACTATGAGACACTTTTCAAATAGTGAGTTTAAAATATCTCTGAGGTGTCAAGATGGAGATATTTAGAGGGAGTTGAAGAGAAGAATCATGATGGTTAATTTTCTGTGTCAACTTGATTGGGCTAAGGGATGCCCTGATAGCTGGAAAAATATTATTTCTGGGCAGGTCTGTTAAGATCTTTTCAAAAGAGATTAGCATTTGAATCAGTAGACTGAGTAAAGAAGACCCACCCTCACCACTGTGGGCAGGTGTTATCCAGTCTGTTGAGGACCCAGATAGAACAAAAAGGCAGAGGGAAAGCCAATTTTTTTCTCTCTTTCCTGGCACCAGGACATTAATCTTCTCCTACTCTTGGACATTAGAGCTCCTGATTTTTGTACCTTTGAAATCCAGGACTTATACTATTTGCTCCCCTAGTCTTCGGGCCTTTTGACTGAATCACAATACCAGCATTCCTGGTTCTACAACTTGCAGACTACATATAGGACTTCTCAGCCTCCACAATTGTGCAAGTAAATTCCCGTAATAAATTTCCTCTTATATATTTACATGTCCTCCATTGCTTCTCTTTCTCTCTAAAGATCCCTCAATAATACAAGTTTGTTGTCCAGGAGAAAAGACTGGGCTAAAGACGTCAGAGTCAAGAAGGCAAGAGTTAGTTAAACCAGTGTGTAGTGCCTCTCAGGATAAACTCATAAAATTAGAAAAACAAAGGGCAAAAGCAGCTTTTTGGATTTACCTACATTTAAGGGTAGAAAAGGCACCCACAAAAGAGAAGATAAATTTACCTTTATAAAGGTAAATTAAATTGGCTTATGATAAACATCAGGAAAGAAAATGTCATAATAAATTGAAGGAGAATAAAGACGATGAACATGGGAATGCAAAAGGGACCACAAGATAGTCCCTGGGGGAAGAAAATCAATCAGAAAAAGTAAGAGGGGAAGCATAAGCAAAGAATTCACGTGGAATTAGATGGAATTTTCTCACAAAGACAAAAGAAAACAACATAAGAATTTCACAGATTGGAGGTTTAAGTCAAGTGAATATCATGGATACCAGGTATGAATCATGGTCAATGGATAAACAGTAAAATAAATAAATAAATAAAAATATCTACTGCCTTCTAGGATTCCATATGGATACAATTCACTCATTTATTGACATAATTTACTTTATAAGTGATCAGTAATCTTTAAATGAAGTCATTCTACTATTAATTAGTTTTCTGGAAATTCTTTAAATGTAGAAAAGTATCTCCTTTAAAAATAACCACTATTTGCTGAGTACTAACTCTCTTAAGCATGTTATTATATAGTATCATTTTCTACAATCCTCACAATTTGAAGAGGTAGAGGCTATTACTAATGTCAACTTAGAAAATAGTGGTTTATAGAATGGGCTTAGGTCTGATTTACTGAAAATTCCACAAACTTCTTTATATTGTCCTTTTATGGCAGGTCTCAAAAAATGTTCTTCCATCCCCCATATTGTATTATGAATATCACTAATACATTGTACCATTACCCTTTGAAGTTAGAATGATTATTTAAGTGTGTGCTTGAATAAAACAATCAAAGATATTAAAAGATGACATAATCAAAGATATAAACACAATTGCTCTACTGAAATGGTTTTTTATTCATCGTTCTGGGCTTCTCATTAGCCAATTATTTCATTCACTTACATGAGGTTTCTGGTGGTGCAAACTTTTTGGATACAAATGTACAAATTTATATTCATATTTCAAAAAATAAGTAAGATTGATCTAGTTACCCAGAAAATTTTGGATGAGTATACAATTATATAGTTAACAGAGACTAGATCCAAAGTTAACCCAAATAACTCATACCAGAAATATGCAGCAAAGCTTCACTAAAGATACTGTGTGTATCAGTAAAATGCACTAAGTTTGCTCTCAAATGCATACTTAGTGTGCTCTAGGATCTATAATTATTTCTCAACAGCAACAACAACAAAAGTTGGTGTGTCATGAAATATTTATGGTTTATGAAGAAAACATTCTTTCTTAACATTGACAAAAGTAGTAAATATATAACTTCAATTCACATAAATTCGGTTTGTCTTAAGACTTTTCAAACTGCTGTCCCAGAAATTTCACCCTCTGGAAATACTGACACATTACTTTTTGTTAACTTCTTTATAATTATAAAATGAATAATCTTCTGATAGATGTGGTTCTAAGAGAAATTACTAACATTTCCTTTATTTATGCTTAACATATGTGCCTTCTACTGATTAAGAGCCATGTGACCTCAACCATGGTACTGAAGCTTTATGCAGTTGTTTCTGCTAGGTAAACTGATAACTTTTACTGGCTAAAGAATAAGTAACTCTTATTAGCTAGACTAAGTAGTTATTCTATACTTAAAATATACTTATATAAAGCCTTAATACTTAGTACTTACTTAGTACTTTCTGAGTATTAACTCTTCTAAGTATGCATCTTTTTGTATAATTCTCACAATTTGAAGAGGTAGAGACTATTGCTAATGGTAATTGAGAAAATGGTGGCTCATGGACTGGGCTTAGGTCTGATTTACTGCAAATTCTACAAACAACTTTATATTGTTCTCTATGTTGTTATTTATCTACACTTAAAATATTTCACATGAAGGCTTATAAATGCTTCAGCATAGAATAAATGATGTAGCAAATATTTTAAGTACAGAAAAAATGATGTAACAAAAGAACTTAACAGAGTAATTGAGTAATTTCCATGCAATAGGCACTCCATTCCCATTAGTTAGCTCTCTTTTTACCCTTTGGTCTCTCTCTCACTCTCTCTCTCTCTTTCTCTCTCTCTTTCTCTCTATCTGTCTCTTTCTTCCAATACATACATACAAATATATATATAGAGAAAGATATGTCAATGTAAATACTCTTGACCATTATTTTTTAAATCTTATCTATACTTTAAAATATTAGAGTTATGTAATACAACATTTAAGCTGATAATCAATTTGAATACATCATTTCATTTAAGAAGACAAAATATTTTGTGTGTATTTTAAGATTACTAGTGTTTAAAAGCCTATCCTTTGACATTCATTTATTTGCTCATACATTTCATCAATTCATATTTATCTGGTGCTTACTGTGTGTCTGGCATTGTGATAGACACTATGGAGGATAGAAAACTTAATTAGACAGAGTTTCTTCCTACAAGCAATGTAAAATATAGTAAGATGGAGGAGTTATACATTTTATACAAAATATGTTCATGATTCTATAAGGAAAGTAAAAACTACTATAAGATAAAAATATCACAAAATCAAAATGCTATAGGAGCTTAGGGGAAGCATACATATCATACAAAGATATAGGGACCTTAGCAGCTATTTTGAAAGAGTTCAAGTTTGAGATATAATTTGAAGCGTGAATAGAAATTCTTAGGGCAATGATACGATATGGGGTATCATCCTGTTAATCTGCATTTGAATGGAAAATTATAGGGTCTGACATTTTAACTCAACTAAATGGTTTGGGGGTCTTTACTCCCACATTTAAGTAACTCAAATTCAAGGAGAATAAAAATTCTGAGTAAAAAGCTCCTATAAAATACCAAAAAAAAAATCCTGAAATTCAGTTTTTGAGTTCATAAGGGTCTCTGAAATATGAGATGTAGGTAATTCAAGTATCGTTGCTTGAAATGATGTCTTAACATTGCAGCCAGGAAATATAACTGAAGGCCAATAGAAATACTCTATTTATTCTGTAGAAATACATTTGCTGCTGGTAAAATGATAGACATGTATCAGTTTTCCCACATATCTGTTAATATTTTGGAGTGGGCCTGTTGTCCCTTTTTCACATGAGGAGGTCAGGTCTCTGGTCTTTTATAGCATCTACACTGAAACTGAATCTATTATACATTATGTTCCCCAAAGGACAGTATCTGAGACAGAAGCTAGCCAGATAGGCCACATCCCTTTCTATCTCTACACCAGCGGGCGGCCTCAAAGAGGTGGCTACACTGCACTTCTAATTATGGATGGTGTGAGTGGACTGCCATTAATGGGGAAACTTTTCATTTCAAGTCCTGGACAGAACCAGCCTGAGGATATGGCAAATTGGATCACTACCCCAGGAGACTCCGTCCATTACAGCATATGAAAGAAGGAATCAAATGCTTTCTCTAGCAGCTGGCCTCTAAACTATACTTCAAGTCAGCATTTTTATAATGATTATCATTATTGTGGAACACTGCATCTGTGCCCTTTCCATTTGGTTTCACAGTTCAGTCATGCTTCTTATTGAGTTCTTTTTATAACCCTTGCCTGCAGCAAATTCACCTGGTTGGTACTGATTTTCACAACAATATTGTAGAGCCCATTTATTAGCTATTGATGTTTGTTTTAAAAACACATGACCAATTTTATAAGTTTCGAGTGTCATATAGATCTCAAAAACAAAATGTTGAATAAAAGAGAGTATTATAAAATAATATATACAATTTATATATTGTTGGGATTTTTTCAAAACCTGAAAAAAATCTATTTATGGTCATCTATGTAAAATTAGCTTAGAAGGAAGACCAGACACAGTGAACATTTTTTCCAGAAATGACACAGGAACTGAACAAGAAAACTGAAGGAATCTACAGACCTTTTGAAGGAAGCAGGAGACTGCAGCCTTCACCAGGAGTTAGAGAAAGGGCTGTGAGTTCCCAGAGTGTGAAATGGAGAGAGACTGCCTGCAGGATATATACCCCAACTGGGACCCTGCAAGTCCAGGCCACAGGGGAAGACTTTAACCCTACCTAGTGCAGGAACTGACTTGGGGGGGATCATGAAATATAAAAGTAGGAGCAGTAGCGGGAAGACCCTTGCATGCACTCTCAGTTTTCAGCACAAACTGAGGGAAGCCATTGCTTATTGTTCCTCAAAGGGAGCCCTGTGGATGACATCCAAAAAGTTTAGGCAGTGATCACAGGTTGAAAGAACCCCTCAGCTGGTGCTCATTATATAATTTTGAGTGTGGACAAACTCCCTTGGCCAGGGCCTGGACAGGGAAGAGTGAAAAGCAGGCTGCAGCCAGGAATGCAGGAGCCACGAGTGCAGAAGCCCAGTGCCCAGCTTTGCAGGGGTTGGAGAGGGGCATGGACTGAAAGCCACAGTTTCTATATCCATGGCAAAAGCTTATGACTTGGGGCAGATGAGAGTTCTGAGTGCAGGCTTACTGGAACCTAGTCCACTGCTAATAAAGAAACACTGCGGGAGTGAACTGCCTCACCAAGAATGTGGGATCTGTGTGGGGCTTACTGCTACCTGTGTAGGGTTCACTACCTGCATAAGCTCTTCTGTGCAGCAGAGGCAGCAACACTCCCCTCTGGAACATCAATTCAGTGGCCTGAGAACTTCTCCCATTCCTTGACACCCAAAGGGTCTGCTGCTTGCCCTGCACACAGAAACTCAGTGCAAACCCACCTAACACTACCCCCGCATGGCTTTGCCCTATCACCAGCCCTGGTAGCTTAACACAAAGGACAGAAACTCTTAGGAACTATACGGCCCCACCCATTGCTTAAGAAACCAGAGTACCCACCCTAGGAAACATAAGGTAAGCAAAAGTCCCACTGTTACTACTGCAGCTGGTGCTGTTTTGCAAATGTCACTTCATGCCTGGAAGCCAGACAATCTAACACAGTTCATTATAGCGTCTCCTGGTAGAATAACACTGTACCTAGGAAGGAGAAGATGGCTGCATGATCTCAGCTATCATTACTGCCTCCACCACTCTGGCTAACCAGGAGGTCCTGAGTCTGTCCACATGACTGGGTCATTACTACTCTAACCAAGTTTGAGAGAGCCAACACACTAAAGCTATCAATAACCAAGAAATCTCAAAGAGTCTATGTCACTTCCCTGTCACCACCATTAGAGTTGGTGCTGCTACCCACTGCTGGGAGACTTGAGGATTTGCAGATATTCCCCAACACCAGCCTGGAGTGTGGCAACTTTACTGGGCAACTAGATCCAGAGGAGCAACAACCCTCACAGTAGTCTGGCTTTCAGGGATTCCAGCACCTAGGGGAAGGGGGAGTGTGTGAACCACAACAAGGGAACACCCTGTGGGCTAAAACAAATCTGGACAGCAGGCCTTAAGTACCAGATCTGTCTGCTTAAGGGAAGTTTCTTTCAACATAGGCACAGTTGCAGTGCTGGGCACAGTAGGGAGAATCTTCAGCTCTAACCCAACAGTCAGACAGCCCTGGTGTGCCTTAAGGGCCTTGGAAAAGGGGATCTCTTTCCCCTCTTGTCCACCACTGCAGGCACAGTTAGGGCTCCTCCCCATGGGAACACAGCATGGGTGCAACTATAGACAGTCTTTCTGGAACAGATCAGGGTGACTGCATCCACACAGGAGGAGCGACCTCCAGGTTCAGGCTTGCATGAGAGACAGAGTCACAATTCTGCCCTATTTGGAACATCAATGTTCCTACAGATGAAAAGAGTTGCCTGACCGATCTGAATAGCTGGAGCACTGGGAATGGAGTGTGTCTGAGAGGTGGATAATTTTCTTACTTACCTGTCAGGGAGCTGAAGTGGTTCCAACCTTTCCCTCTAAGAAGCCCTTAGTGCAACTTACTGAGGGCTCCTCCAGCCACGTCTGTCAAGGCTGGGACCTTTGATCACCACTGGTTATTGCGTTTATTCACCTGCTTTAGCCACAGCTGATTTCTACCCAGAGACACCTCCCCTACTGGCCTGAAACCTAAACCATCAAACCAGTAAATAAAATACTGAGAGAAAATAAATTTAAAAAATGCGTGCCACATGGTAATGATAAAAACTTTAAGAGATCTCTACCATCCTTTAGGAGAAATACTTAACATAGATGATGGGTCGATGGGTGCAGCAAACCACCATGGCATGTGTATACCTGGGTAACAAACCTGCACATTCTGCACATGTACCCAAGAACTTAAAATATAATTTTAAAAAGGAAAAAAGAGATCTCTACCATCCCAACCCCATAAAAAACAGTGAACTTGCTCACACACTGAGCACATTGCTACTACAACCAGCACATGAGAAAACCATCATACAAAAACTCTCTGTAACCAAGAAACTCTTACAGAGTCTTCACACGTGAAAGCACCAAGAATCAAATCAGGCCATAATTAACTGTAAACATTAAAGTCACATCCTTAAGAGGAAAAATAAATTAAAAAACAAAAATAAGAAACATAGTCAAATCAAACATACATTCAAGAATAATTATAAGAAATAGTTTATCCAGCTGTTTCCGACCTTTATCGAACCCAGAACCAGTTTTATGGAAGACAATTTTTCCACAAACTAATTTGGGTGGGATGGATTTGGGATGATTCAAGCACATTACATTTATTATGCACTTTATTTCTATTATTATTACTTTGTAATATTATATTAGTACATCCTAACTCTGCTACAAAGTAATACGTGAAACTGGGTGATTTATAAAAGAAAGAGGTTTAATTGACTCACTGTTCTGTATGGCTGGGAAGGCTGCAGAAAACTTACAATCATGGCAGAAGGGGAAGCAAGCATGTCTTACATCACGGCAGGAGAGAGAGAAGAGCAGAAATAACCACTTATAAAACCATCAGCTCTCATGAGAACTCACTCACTGTCACGAGAACAGCATGGGGGAAACCACCCCCATGATCCAACCATCTCCCTCTAGGTCCCTTCCTTGACGTACGGGTATTCCAATTCAAGAGATTTGGGTGGGGATGTAGAGCCAAACCATATCATTCCATCCCAGCCTCTCTCAAATCTCATGTCCTCATATTTCAAAACATAATTATGCCTTCCCAACCTCCCAAATTCTTAACTTATTCCAGTATTAACTCAAAAGTCCAAGTCCAATATCTCATCTGAGACGATGCAAGTTGTTTCCGCCTATGGGCCTGTGAAATCCAAAGCAAGCTAGTTCCTTTAAAATACAATGGGAGTACATGCATTGGATAAATGCTCCCATTCCAAATGGGAGGACATGGTCAAAACAAAGGAGCTAACATGTCCCATGCAAATCCAAAAGCCAACAGGGCAGTGATTAAATCTTAAAGCTCCAATATAATCTCTTTTGACTCCATATCTCACATCCTGAGCATGCTGATACAAGGAGTGAGCTCCCATGGCCTTGGACAGCTCCTTCACAGGCTGGCATTAAGTGCCTGTGGATTTTCCAGGTGCAGGGTGCAAGCTGTCAATGGATCTACCCCTGGGGTCTGGAAAATGGTTGACCTCTTCTCACAGCTCCACCAGGCAGTGTCTCTGTGGGGGCTCCAGTTCCACATTTCCCTTCCTCACTGCCCTAGCAAAGGTTTTTCATGAGGGCTCTGCCCCTGCAGCAAACTTCTGCCTCTGAAATCTAGATGGAGTTTCCCAAATCTCAGTCCTTGACTTCTGTGCATCCACAGGCACAACACCACATGGAAGCCACCAAGGCTTGGGGCTTGCACCCTCTGAAGCAACAGCCAAAGCCGTATTTTCACCCCTTGTAGACATGGCTGGGGCTGAAGTGGCTGAGAGGCAGAGTTCTATGTCCCAAGACAACACAGAGCAGTGGGGACCTGAACCCACAAAAACATTTTTCTCTCCTAGGCCTCCAGGCCTGCCATGAGAGGGTTGCTGTGAAGATCTCTGACATGCCCTGAAGACATTTTCCCCATTGTCTTGGTGATTAACATTCAGCTCATTGTTACTTATGCAAATTTCTGCAGCTAGGTTGAATTCCTCCCCAGAAAATGGCTTATTCTTCTCTACCTCAATGTCAGGCTGCAAATTTTCCAAACATGTATACTCTGCTTCCACTTAAATGCTTTGTCACTTAGAAATTTCTTCTGCCAGATACCCTAAAGCATCTCACTCAAATTCAAAGTTCCATGGACTTAACAGATATTTACAGAACATTTGACCCAACCACTTTAGAATATTCATTCCTCTATTAAGCACAGGGAATATTCTCTGAGATATACCATATGGTAGACCACAAAACAAGTCTCAATAAATTTTTTAAAGTCAAAATTATATCAAATACCTTCTCAGACCACAGCAGAATAAAACTAGAAATCAACCTCAAAAGGAACCCTCAAAACTATACAAACACATGGAAATTTTCAAAATCTGCTCCTGAATGATATTTAACAATAAAATTAGGATGAAAATTTTTTAAAAATTGACGAGTGATAATAATAACACAAATTAACAAAATTTCTAGACATGCAAATGACAGCAAAAGCACTACTATGAGGACAGTTTATAGAGCCAAATGTCTACATTAAAAATTGTGAAAGAGCACAGATTGATGACTTAATGTCAAATCTCAAGAACTACAGAAGTAAAAGCAAAGTAGACCCAAAGCTAGAAGAAGAAAAGAAACAACAAAGATCAGAGCACAGCTATATAAAATTCAAACAAAAAAGAAAAAAAAATAAAAAAGATCAATGAAACAGGAAGCTGATTCTTTGTAAAAATATACAAAATAGATCAATCATTAGCTACTTTAAGCAAGAAAAGAAGAGAAAAGATCTATACAAGCTCAATTAGAAATGAAACTGGATACATTACAACTGACACCACAGAAATACAAAACGAACAAATTCACACACCTACAATATACTCATTTTTGGAAAAATTGTCAAGAGCATACAGTAGAGAATGACAATCTCTTCAATAAATGGTCCTGAGGAAACTGAACATCCATATGCAAAAGAATAAAACTAGACCCCTATCTCTTACCATATACAAAAATCAAATCAAAAAGGATGAAATACTTACATCTAAAGACCTCAAACTATAAAACTACTAAAAGAAAACTTTAGGGAAAATTTCCAGGACATTGGTCCAGGCAAACATTTATTGAGCAAGACCCTAATGAACACAGGTGACTAAAACAAAAATGGACAAATGGAATCACATCAAGTTGAAAACCTTTTGCACATCAAAGGATATAATCAAAAAAGTGAAGAGACAACCCATAAAATTGGAGAAAATATTTGCAAACTACCTGTCTGACAAGGGATTAATAACCAGAATACATAAGGAGCTCAAGCAACTCTATAGAAAGAAAAATCTAACAAAAATGGGTAAAAGATTTAAATAGACATTTCTCAAAAGAAGGCAAGCAAATGACAAGCATATGAAAACATGCTTGCCATTATTGATAATCAGAAAAATGAAAATCAAAACTACACTGAGATATCATCTTACCCCAGTTAAAATGGCTTATATCCAAAAGACAGGCAGTAACAAATGATGGTGAGGATGTGGAGAAAAGGCAACCCTTATACACTGTTGGTAGGAATGTAAATTAGTAAAACCACTATGGATAGCAGTTTGAATGCTACTCAAAAATTAAAAAATAGATCTGTTTAATCCAGCAATTCCAATGTTGGGTATGTGCCCAAAATAAAGGAAATCAATATATCAAAGAGATATCCACACATACATCTTTGTTGCAGTACTGTTCACAATAACCATAATTTGGAAGCAACCTAAGTGTCCATCACCAGATGAATGAATAAAGAAAATGTAGTACTTATATACAGTAGAGAACTATTCGGCCATAAAATAGAATGAGATCCAGGAATTTGCAACAACATGGATGGGACTGTAGATTGTTATGTTAAGAGAAATAAGCCAGTCACAGAAAGACAAACATCAAATTCTCTCCCTTATTTGTGTGATCTAAAAATCAAAAAAATTAAACACATGGAGATAGAGAGTAGAGGATAATTACCAGAGGCTGGAAAGGGTAGTGGATGGGGAGGGGGTTTTGGGGGGTGAGGAAGGTGGGAATGCTTAATGGGTACAAAAAAATGGTTAGAAGGATGAATAAGACCTAGTATTTAGTAGCACAACAGGGTGACTACACTCAATAATAATTCAGTCGTGCATTTTAAAATAACTAAAAGATATAATTGGGGCTGGGTGCAGTGGTTCATGCCTGTAATTCCAGCACTTTGGGAGGCTGAGGAGGGTGGATCATCCGAGGTCAGGAGTTCAAGACCAGCCAGCCTCACCAACATGGTGAAACCCCAGCTCAACTAGAAATACAAAATTAGCCAGGTATGGTGGTGCAGGCCTGTAATCCCAGATACTTGGGAGGTTGAGGCAGTAGAATCTCTTGAACCTGGGAGGTGCAGGTTGCAGTGAGCCAAGGTCACACCAATGCACTCCAGCCTGGGCAACAAAAGTGGAACTCTTCCTCAAAAATTAGATTGTTTGTAACACAATGAATAAATGCTTTAGGGCTTGGGTGCCCCATTTTCCATAATGTGATTATTGTACAATGCAAATCTGTATCAAAGCATTTCACGTACCCCATCAAATATGTACACCTACCATGTACCCACAAAAATTAAAATGTTTTTTAAAAATAAATACAAAAGATAATTCAAGACAATTATGAACACTTTTACATGCACATACTAGAAAACATATAGGAAATAGATAAATTCCTGGACATGCAACCCTCTTAGATTAAAGCAGGAAATAATAGAAACCCTGAACATCCCAATAACAAGCAGCAAGATTGAATGAGCAATTTAAACACTTTCAAGAGAAAGCCTAGGACCAGATGGAGTCATGGCTGAATTCTACCAGACATTTAATGAAGTACCAATCCTACTGAAACTATTCCAAAAGATTGAGAAAGAATGACTCCTTTCTAAATCATTCTATGAAGCCAGCATCACCCTGATAACAGCACCAGGAAAGGACATCATACCGAAAAGAAAACTACAGATTGATTTTCCTGATGAATGTAGATTCAAAAATCCTCAATAAAATACTTTCTAACTGAATCCAACAGCACATCAAAAGATGATACATAATGATCAAGTGGGTTTCATCCCAGGAATGCAAGGATGAATATATGCAAGTATATATGCAAGTCAATAAATCTGATACTTCACATAAACAGAATTAAAAACAAAAATCATATTATCTTAATAGATGCAGAAAAAGCATATGACAAAATCTAGCATCGATTTATGAAAAAACTTTCAACAAACTAGACATAGAAGAGACCTACCTTAAAATAATAAAGAATGTATGACAAACTTACAGCCAGCATCACTGAGTGGGGAAAAGTTGAAAGCATTCCCCCTGAGAACAGTAACAAGACAAGGGTGACAACTTTCACAACTCCTATTCAACATAGTTCTGAAAGTCCTAACCAGACTAATTAGGCAAAAGAAGGAATGAAAGGGCATCCCAATGGAAAAGAGGAAGTCACACTATCACTGTTTGCAGATGAGATAATCATATACCTAGAAAATCCTAGACTCCTCCAAAAGACTCTTAGATTTGCTAAACAAATTCAGTGAAGTCCCAGGTTACATAATCAATGTACACAAATCAGTAGTACTGCTATACATCAACAACAACCAAGCTGAGAATCAAATCAAGAACTCAATCCCTTTTACAACAGCTGAAAAAAAGAACAGCAACCTAGAAATATACTTAACCAAGGAGGTGAAAGATCTCTACAAGGAGAACTACAAAACACTGCTGAAAGAAATTATAGATGACACAAACAAATAGAAATGTACCCATGCTCATGAATTGCAAGAATCCGTATTGTGAAAATAACCATACTACCGAAAGTGACCTACAGACTCAGTGCAATTCCCATCAAAATACCAACATCATTTTTCATAGAATTATAAGAAACAATTATAAAATTTATATGGAACCAAAAAAGAACTTGAATAGCCAAAGCAATCCTAAGCAAAAAGAACAAATCTGGAGGCATCACATTACTGGACTTCAAATTCTACCAGAAGGCTATAGCTACCAAAACAGCATGGTACTGACATGAAAGTAGGCACATAAACCAATGAAACAGAATAGAGAACCCAGAAATAAAGCCAAATACTTATAGCTAACTGATCTTTGACAAAGCATACAAAACATAAATTGTGGAGTGGACACACTATTTAATAACTGATGCTGGGAAAACTGGCAAGCCACATATAGAAGAATGAAATTGGATCCTTACTTCTCACCTTATACAAAATTCAACTCAAGATGGATCAAAGACTTAAATATATAACCTGAAACCATAAATATTCTAGAAGACAATATTTTAAAAACTCTTCTAGATATTGGCCTAGGCAAAGAATTATTGACTAAAACCCTAAAAGAAAATGCAGCAAAAAAGAATAATAAATGGGACTTAAATAAACTAAAAAGCTTCTGCGCAGCAAAAGAAATGATAAGCGGAGTAGACAGACAACCCCACAGAATGGGAGAAAATACTTGCAAACTATGCATCGGACAAAGTCCTGGTATCTGGAATTTACAAGGAATTCAAACAAATCAGCAAGACAAAAACAAATAATCCCATGAAAAACTGGGCAAAGGACATGAATAGACATTTCTCAAAAGAAGATACATAAATGACCAACAAACATATGAAAAAATTCTTAACATCACTAATCATCAGGGAAATGTAAATTAAAGCCACAATGAGATACCACCTTACTCCTGTAAGAATGGCTTTAATTAAAAAGTGAAAAAGCAATAGATGTTAGCATGGATGTGGAGAAAAGGGAATGCTTATACACTGCTGGTGGGAATGTAAATTAGTACAACTTCTATGGAAAACACTATAGAGATTACTTAAAGAGCTAAAAGGAGAATTACCATTTGACCCAGCAATCCCACTACTGGGTGTCTACCCAAGGGAAAAGAAGTCACTATATTAAAAAGACACTTGCAAACATATGCTTATAGCAGCAAACTTCACAATTACAAAGATGACCCAACCCAAGTGCCCATCAACTAACGAGTGGATAAAGAAAATGTATATACACAATGGAATACTACTCAGCCATTAAAAGGAAAAAGTAATGTCTTTTGCAGCAACATGGATGGAGCTGGATGTTGTTGTTCTAAGTGACACAGGAGTAGAAAAAACAAAAACTAGATGTTCTCACAAGTGAGAGTCAAGCTATGAGTATACAGAGGTATACAGAATGGTCTTTGGAGGCTCACAAGGAGCACGGTGAAAGCAATAGAAATAAAACACTACACATTAGGTACAATTTACACCACTTGGGTGACCGGTGCAATAAAATCTCAGAATTCACCACTATATAATTAATCCATGTAACAAAAAAAACCACTTGTGTGTCAAAAGCTATTGAAATAAAAACTTTTAAAAAGAAAGAATGCCATTATATTTTTGACAGTGGTTGTCAGAAGATTGAGGGGTAAGAAAACAAAGGGAAATTTGGAAATTGGTGATAAATAAATTTCCAACTTTATATATATGCATATAAATGTAAAGTGTTATATTTTATTTCAAGATATGAAGCAAATACAGCATAATGCTGACAATTGCTAATTATGGTGGCGAGCAGTTAAGTATGTCTTACATTCTTATGCTTTTCTATAATTTTAATATGTCAAATAAATCATTCTACTATAAAGACACATGCACATGTATGTTTATGTGTCTTATGCAGCACTGTTCACAAGAGCAAAGACTTAGAACCAACCCAAATGCCCATCAAGGATAGACTGGATAAAGAAAATGTGGCACATATACACCATAGAATACTATGCAGCCACAAAAAAGGATAAGTTCATGTCCTTTGCAGGGACATGGATGAAGCTGAAAACCATCATTCTTAGCAAACTGACACAGGAACAGAAAACCAAACACTGCATGTTCTCACTCATAAGTAGGTGCTGAATAATGAAAACACATGGCCACAGGAAGGGGAACATCACACACCGGGGCCTGTTGGGTGTTGGGGGTCTAGGGGAGGAATAGCATTAGGAGAAATACCTAATGTAGATCACAGGGTGATGGATGCAGCAAACTACCATTGTACATGTATACCTATGTAACAAACCTGCACGTTCTGCACATGTACCTCCGAACTTAAAGTATAATAAAAGCTAAAATAAGCACAACATAATTCATAACTAAATACAAGACAATTGAGGCATAATGATGACTTTTCTCAGTCTATAAGATTAGCCAAACAAAAATTTTGCCCTCTTTATACATGGCTGTTATAAATGTGCACTTATCAAGTTTTCTGATATTATCTTTTATAGTTAAAAAATACATTTCTGACTCATTTTTATGGATCTATCCAACAGAAATTAAGATTCTGCTATAGAAGAAATGTTATTTAGAATCTTTTATAATGGTAAAATATTAAAAACAGCATAAATATATATTAATACAGGACTAATTGAATAACTTATGGTACTCTCATATGAAAGTTATCAACTATTTTATGTGTTAGATTTTCCAGTTTTCATCTGCAGAGATTACACAAAGTACACAAAAACGATATTTTACCTTTAAGTAAAATGTAAGCAAAAGAACAATTGCAGAAAAAAATGTGCATAAGTAGAAGAATAACTAGGAAAAACAAGAAAAATTATCAAATTTAATACCAAAAGTTAACCCTTTTAATAGTCACATAATTTATGTGAGCATGAACAAAATTGTAGAAAATTACATACTGGGCTTTGTAACATTGCTTACCTGTGAGTTAAGAAAAGAGTTTACAGGAAAATTATTAATTTTTTCTTTATTTATTCTTGCATTGCTTCTATTCTTCCAAAGAGCATATATCACTTTGTAATTTGAAAATATTTAATTAAAAATAATTCACTGTGCATCTCCTATAAATAAGGCTCACTTTGTAACTCAGGGATGCAGCCAAATATTAATAAATTACACTTAAATGAGACTTCATAATTTATAATGTACTTTTATACGTATTTGATCCTTACAAGTATCCTGTCAGGGCAGCTGGGCAGAAAAGGTTTCCTTTTACAAGTACATCCAGTTAATAAGTGGTGATGCTAGAATTAACACTCAGGTATCCTGAGTGTTTTATTCTTTTTCCGGTATCATAATTCCTCAAAAATAAAGACCCTATTTTCGTCCCCAAACAAATTATATAGGTGAAAAAATTAGTGACTTACAAAGGTGATATATCTATTCTTTCCATCTTCAAATCTTTTTAAATATTTGTCTTCAACATCATTATTTCTCCAAATTAAAATTCCATTAAAAATATTTTAGGTAAAATTGTTTGTAATTAGGATTAAAAATCTATTTGCATGAAGATGTATAGACTCTGTTTATATAAAGATATTGTGTTATATGTAAAAATATGTGTAAATGTTGAAAAACTATTTTTTTCTATTATTTCAGATTCAAGGAGTACATGTCCAGGTTTGTTACATGAGTATACAGCATGATGCCGAGGTTTGGGTCTGTAACAGCCCCATTGCCCAAGTAACATAGTACCCAAGAGGTAGTTTTGCAACATTCCCTCTCTCCCACCCTTCCCCCTTTTGGAAGCCCCCAGGGTCTATTCTTCCCATCTTTGTGTCCATTGTACTCAAGGTTGAGCTTCTGCTTACAAGTGAGAACATGCAGTATTTGGTTTTGTGTTTCTGCATTAATTTGCTTAGAATAATGGCCTCCAGCTGCATCCATGTTGCTGCAAAGACATAATTTGGTTCTTTTTTATGGCTGCAGAAAATTATTTTTAACTGAAGTACAAGGCTCCTTACTTTATTCATTTACATCACACTGACGCACCCTTTTGAAGAAATGTACAGATAAATGTTAGCTTAAGTTTTTTTGTCATTGATCACAAAATGCATCAGTATAATCATGGCATGCTAAAGCTGGGGATATTATTAGACATCAAGTGTTAGAGTAAAACACAGCCTCACTTTCAAATAGTAAAAATAAAAAAGGAAATAGTGAGCACTGCCAGAGCCAGAAAGGCAAAGTACAGAAGGGAGTGGGTGGCAAGCAGGGTGGCTGGTTACACACCTTCATTTTTCAGGGTAGGAAACCTAAACTTGTCCTAAAATAGATAAAGTTAACTTACAAATAGTGTGGTATAAATGTATAACACAGAATCTCATAATAATGAGTTCAATGAGATACATATAGGGACTATGTAACCAGAAGGAATAAATTAATAATTTAAAACTGTAATGTGCAAATGGCAGTAGCAGTGTCTTTGTCCGTTTGGGCTGCTATTAATAATACAGGATAAACTGGGAAGCTTAGAAACTGTAATGATTTATTTTTCATAGTTTTGGAAGCTGTTAAGTCTAAAATCAAGGTTCCGGTAGATTTGGCGTCATTTGAGAGCACACTTTTAGATTCACTGGTGGTGCCTTCTTGCTGTGTCCTCATGTGGCAGAAGGGGCTCTCTGGGGCCTATTTTATAAGAGCACTAATCCTATTCATGAAGGCTCCTCTATCATAACTAATCGTCTCCCAAAGTCCCCACTTTCAGATATCCTCACATTGAAAATTAGGTTTCAACATAAGAATTTTGGAGGAACAGAAACATTCAGCCCATAACAAAAGTCATATATAGTCTTCTACATAGAATGAATCAATTTAAACTTTAAGGAGCTCTTGTTATATATCATACTAATCTCTATGAAGGTATCTGATCTCTATTTTCAGTACTAGTAAATATTGTCATATTTTAGATTGGGATCATTGAAAACAAAAGACACAGTATTCTGAACTTCCACTGGAAAAGTCTACAGAGCAACAATCTCTGTTTTTCACACATGCAAGCCAGCATTTCAGCTCACCCTCTGTCAGCTTGATGTCAATTCATGTTCCCATTCCTTTTAGTCTCTCCGGTAACCAGGCAGTACTAATGAGCCCAACCATTTAGCAAGATGCTGCTCTACTCATAGATCTGTGAAAACTCCCAACGGGAAAAATGGGCTGGAATCCAGAGCCAAAATCCCTAAGACTGAATTGATAGAAATATAAGGAAATAAAAAGTGACAACGAGGAAACAATTAGGATATTTGATTAGTAATACCCCTGGAGACTATGAAATCTAACATATTTGATCTTTTTCTTTTCAGGTAACTGATGCCATTTATTACTCATTACATGAGTTTGAGTATAAACTCACAGTCAACTTATTTTTATCATGTATCTGTTTTTCATAGGTAGATATAACACTTGATAAAGCACTTTCAAAGAAATACACATGTTGGAATTGAACATATAACGAAAAGGGGGAAAATGATGACCTCATGATTAAGAGAGAAAAAAGTAATTTGCCAAAAGGAACATCTGATTTTTATGTTCCAAAGAGCAGGAGAAGAGTTGAGGTTTCAAATGTTTATTGAAAGAACAATGTGATGTTTTGGGAAAACATTTGAAAATGCAGTTTATTTCCAATTGCAACTAGCCCATTATCATGTCCTGTGGAGCCACATAACTCTAGGTGCTATAGATTGTCACATTCAGATGGGAACTCCACAGGTGTAAGCAGACAATGAGAAAATAACCTAGAAACTGGCCCACAGATTTTATGAGAATTTATTTACAGAGGTCATTAAGAAGGCAAGAGTATAAGAAACATTTTTAAATCTTAGGTGCCGAATTCACTGCTGATGTTTACTTTCATAAGCATGAAAAAGAAGGTAAAATGTTCTACAAAACTATATAAATATTAGTCTGAAAACTTTGGTATCTACAGAATTACAAGTTAATACCATGCACATGACAAAAATATCAGATATTTATTAAACCTATAGAAAAATGTTATTAATGTCTTCGATTTTAAAAATAGAAGGTAAAACTCTTTACCCCAATGTTGACATTCAATGCAATTCTAGAATAATGTATTAGTGCATATTGTCATAGACCTGAGGGTCTATGTCCTCTGTTTCATCATCTATTGGGTCCTAGTTATGATTTGTCACCACCTAATGGAATTTTTCTACTCTATCTTAAATATTCTGGGAAGATATTTTGGTTCTATGGCTAGCAAGGCCTTTCTGAACTATAAGACTCTCCCAACTAGCGGGGTCCTTGGGCCTCCAGGACACTGGAAGCATAGGAATCTGTCCTCTGTCTGTTCACTCTCTGAGACTGAGTTGATGGTCAATTTTCTGGCAAGAATCAGATCTCATCTTTTTCCTCATGACACCACTGCTCTCACTCATCCCCAAGCAGAACATAAGAATGTTCACCCCACTCTCCTGTTAAATAGCAGGGACAGAGAAACACAAGGGTCAATTGAGGTGACAGGCATTTGTGTCACTGTGAGGTTTTGATGTGTTTAGATACCTGGCCATTGCAAGCCACTTTGTGAGAAAAAAGGAGCAAAGTGTAAAAAGCATTCTTACTTCTCTGTATTGTCACAGATTCCACTGCAGATATCAGTGAATTTAGCCTATTTGATCTCATCTTCAATGAAGGAGACAAGCTATAGACACAAAAATGATAGTCCAATGCATAATATTTAAATGCATCATAGATAGCAATTGAAGGTTATTGACAAATCCTATTAAACTACATTTATAATTTCCCTTAGCATATTTACCTTATCTAAAATTTTTCCATGATGGCAGAGGCTTGATTTGTCTTCTTCACTAGGCTGGTGGTAATGACCTCAAGAAATATTTGTTGAATGAATTAAAGAAGAGAAATATAAATGTGATCTAAATTAGCAAAAGAGGATGTTATAATGAAGGCAATATTTGAGGACAAAAGGGAGAGAACAGTTTGCTTTAGTTGAGGGATGTTTGAAGAGTAAAAGTGGAAGGCAGTAACACTCATGGTATGTTCAGACAATCATGAGGACATCAGCCTGTCTGGAGCAGAAGACTTCAGTAGGAAGCATAAGGAGAGAGAACTGAATAATTAATGTGAAGCCATATTACTAAGGACTTTGAAAGTCAATTTGAATAACTCTGATAATTTCAGTTTGTATAAAAAACAGTAGAAAAAACCTAAGGGCCAACAGAAAAACATATCTCAGTTATATCATATTACTCATGAAGCAGAAGAAGAAAATGACATTTGTATACAATCTTCACCTTATATTAAATCCTCTAGCTAAATGTGGAATCCAAAACCCAGATTCATAAGAGATCCAAAAGCTCACACAGATTTCCAATATCCTGAAGCAGCAAATAAAGAATTCATGGGGAAAAAGATAAAGAAATAAATACGTTGTTACATTGATATTGTCATATCCTATTCCATGGTTCATAATATACTTATGGAAACAAAATCTGTCTCTGGGTGAAGTTCAGAAACTCATACAGGTACTACTACTTCCACTCCACTTCCAAAAGGGGATTATGGAAGCTGGTGGAGAGCACTCTAGGAATGGTTAAAACCTGGAAACAAGTCAGGGAGAGTCTCAGCTGCATGTGACAAAGAACACAGTGAATCATTGATGAGAGAGTGCTACGTGCAAAGTTCTGGGCTTCAGATACACACCCTTACAGGAGCTATGCTGCGTGGAGATTAGACACTTCCACAAAGTTAATGATCAAGACTCAAGTGCCAAAAAAAGGTCAAGCATATGGTGTGACAGATGACCACAGTTTAACACTCAATAGAAAATCGGCAGGTTCTATCTGTCTCTTATTTTTCTTCAAGAAAGGTATGCTATTGCCTTCATTGATTTTTAAAAAATAATAATAACACCCGTTTTCCCCACATTGTAGTATCTGTATTTGAGCTGACTCTTAAAATAAATATTTTAATCACTTTCAGCCACACACAGTTGTGATACATTTGTCAATTTTACATGAATGAAATTGTTTGTTATTCGAGTTTGATTAGACAATTTAATATACTTAACAGTGGGATAAAGGTAATTTTATAAGAAATTTGAAGAAAGAGTGTTAGTCATAGTTATAATTTGAAAATCTTCTGTTGACAATCTTCTGATACAATAATTGTTCTTGATTTTTAGCACCGAAACTGAAAAAATAAAAATTTCAAGTTATTGGCTTGAAAAATAAATACCGAGAGCTAATAGTTGAGCACTCGTTTTAGTAATGTTTACACCACAAAGCTGGTAGAAGAGAAGATGAAATTCTGAGTTACAAAGATATTAAGAAAAGTCAATCTCAAAATGTTTAGAAGTTTCAGAGAATGACTTCGTCCATTTGTTTTGCTTACATTTTCTTGTAATATTGATGACATCTTAGGTTATATGATAATATATGTTTTAAAGAACTCTTGAAGCAAGTATACAATAAAATGTCTGATTAGAAAGTACTTTGTCATAGTGTAACTGCCAACATTTCTCCTTCTTTCTACTATGTATTAAATGATCACACTTCTTAAAATCAATGGCATCTTAGACTTGATGAAATATAGAATACTCCAGAATTTGCACTAAGAAATTTATAAATATTACTTTAATATATCCTTACATTTAGTCCATATGACATTAATAAGCCCATTTTTCAGACATGTAAATTGAACCTCACATGTTCAGTCAATTGCCATTTTCCTACATCTAGCAAGTAGGGTTGTATTAGAACTCGTATCTTTTCTGCTTCCAAGATTCTTGCTCCTAATTATGGTGGCAGTGTATCTCATATTTCAGTGTGCATAATTACCACCCAGTAAACCTGGCAAATAGTTAGATTTCTGAACTATTGTGCAATGTATTCTGCTTTAATAAATGTAGTCTAGACTCCGGGACATATATTGTCAACAAAAACTTCACAGTAGGAGTTTCGCAAACCTTACTATACTCTTTTATATTGGCTGATGGCGAAGGAATCATGATGGGCACACCATCAACAGTAGAGAGCTATGAGACAAACTGGAATCCAGTTCTTCAATTTCCCTTAGCAAGATAATCCCCGGTGTCCTTGGAAAATAGTAAAGGTAGGGATAAAAATTGAAGAGCACTAGCTGTGAAGGTTAGACGAATAACTATTCCAGTGGATACAAGTAGAGAGTATCAAATATTTAACCAAGTCACCATGTATCTGACCTACAGAAACATTAAGAATCAATCTCAGAATATTTAGAAATGTTAAAAATAATACTAATTTCAGGAGGAGAGGGTTAGGGAGATGTTGGCTAATTTGTTTTGCTTTTTTAATGTATGCAAATAATATATAATTATATGTGTGTCTATGTAGGTATAGGTACATTTAAAATAAGTATTTAAGTAAGTATAAAATAAAATGTCACCAGGTACAGTGGCTCACGCCTGTAATCCCAGCACTTTGGGAGGCCAAGGCAGGTGGATCACGAGGTCAGGAGGTTGAGCCCATCCTGGCCAACAGGGTGAAACCCTGTCTCTACCAAAAATACAAACATTAGCCAGGCGTGGTAGCATGCTCCTGTAGTCTCAGCTACTGGGGAGGCTAAGGCAGGAGAATAGCTTGAACCAGGGAGGCAGAGGTGGCAGTGAGCTGAGATCGCGCCACTGCACTCCAGCTGGGTGACAGAATGAGACTCCATCACACACTCTCTCTCTCTCACACACACACACACACACACAAATAAAACAAAATAAA
This sequence comes from Cacajao melanocephalus, assembly GCA_963573385.1. Lineage (NCBI taxonomy): Eukaryota > Metazoa > Chordata > Mammalia > Primates > Pitheciidae > Cacajao > Cacajao melanocephalus. Next base: position 44,778 of record CAUYLG010034701.1, on the reverse strand, counting down.
ATATCTAAGTTAATAAAGATGGAATTGATGACATCTAATTTCCATCAAAAAACACTATCCTGTGTTAGTTTGATATTGTTAAATCTGCAGTTTGAACAAAAACAGTTCTTTAAAAAAAGGAATAGTTTTAGGTAAGATGGCACCTGAGCTCACTTATCTAATTTTACTTCCCATGCTTCTAAAAAAACTCATTAAAATTAGAAGTTTTAAAACCTCAGAATATGGATAAATATCTACTGAATAGGAACAATGACAAATTTCTGCTAGAAATAAACACCTTGGGGAAAAGAAATACTCCACTTTCCTCTCTGATAATACAAAGGAACACACCACATGAAAGTAAGCAGGAGGAAACCCAGAAGAGCTTCACTAAGAAACCTTACCAATGAATTAAAAACTAGAAGCAAGAACAGTTTGTATTGTATATATACAATTGTATATATCACACAGTTTGTCAGGCATGTGTGATATATACAATTCCCTCTAGCACCTTGGAGAAGCGCTCCAGACAAAGGCAGTCACACAATATTTGGCTTCTATGGAAATGTTTGTACAAGTTTTTATTTGGCATGAATGGAAAATGCCACAATGAAATCTTGCTACCACATAAAATGCAAAACATAAAACTAATTGACACAGAAGCCAAGCTAATATTGGCCTCCCTTCTATTCCCAACAAGCTACTGTGTTTCTTAATTAGCAATGTAGAAGTATGAAGACTCTAAACGTTTTCAATTTGTTTTGTTATGACTGAACTATTTGAACATACTAAAACAAGAGTACAAGAAATCTGACAGAAATTATCTGAATTTTCTACTGAAGGAGAAAACTCCTTAAAAATGATCATTTAAAAAGTCTTATTAAATATGTGAAAACATACTCTAATTAAAAATAAGTGGACTTTATTTAAACTCTAAAATTATCTTCGTATGAAATGTAATAAAGTGTACAAAAGGCATTTTAAAATATTTGTTATTCTCAATGATATTTAAGAAGAAATTTCATCTGTATGACGTGATATAAAGTCCTGGTTACAAATCATTTAAAATAAGGAAAAACTAAGTGGTATTTAACAGAGAAATTTAAAAAGGGAGAATTACAGCTTTGAAAAAAAAATTCTGTTAAATAGCAGTAAATCTTTACCTTTTTCTCATAATGAAAAAGGAAAATACAAAATAAGAAAAAGTATTTAAGAAACTCTCTATATTAACATAACATATATATTAACATAAATATGGCTACTCATATAGAGAATTTTTTTTTCAAATTGAAAAATAATAGATATTGAAGAAATAATAGATATTGAGAGTTTGGACAAAATTTAGGGAAAGTTGGAGTCTAGAGAACTATGGAGGAAAATGAAGTCAATTTTTTCCTGATAGCATTTACCAAACCTGAAAAACTGGGTCTCAGACACTTTTTCATCCTTAAGGGACAAGAGGTACTGAAAACCAACCTTGGCTTATATAAATACAGAATCCAATATTAGACTTATTCACTCATAAATCGAGAAGTTCAAATTACTACATATTTCATGTAGGAATATTGTTCTGGAAGAAAAAAGTCATCCCAGATGTAAAGGTAGAGATATAAGGATTGGAAAATGTTTTCTATTCTAGGCATGATGAGGCAAGTTGTATGCAATAATCCTTTGTTGAGACAACTAGAACAGCTAAAAGAAAATATTTAAAAACCATCTCATTAAAGCCATCTGAGAGTTATCTAGGCAACAAGATTATTTTGAGCCAGTATCTACAAGAAATTAGAAGTAAAAGAAATAAACATGACATTTAATGTTGCTTTTCTACCAATGTTGATTGGCAATTTAAAAGTTGTTACTGAGAGGTTGAAAATCTAAGCGGAAATCTTTGTAGGCTCATGGGATTGGAGATGAGGATTAAAAAATGGAAATCATACCTGCCAGTAAGAGTTCTGGTAGATATCTGAGGCTTGGCAACCCAAAAGACTGTATCATTAAAGTTAAACCGAAAATAAACCAGCAAGCAAAGGCCAGCTGTAATAATTTCAAATGCTGATTGTATTAATTAGATTTGTCATCTGCCTGCCAGATGAAAAAGTAATTCCTCTCTGGAGACAGTTAACACTATTCAGAAGCTCAAATTATGTCTAACAATTTCACATGCAGTGGTTAACTTACAAAGAAAAATCACCAGGCATATAACAAAACAAAATTCTAGTGAAAACAACAGAATAAAAAATAAAGGAAGAACCATAGGAGAAGCATAACACGAATACATACATAGCACAAAACTATGATCAGTTATTATAGTCAGGATTCAAAAACACAAGATGGATAATTTTGGCAGAGAAATGGAAAACACATCAAAGTTACATGAATGTATTAAAATGCATGAAGCAATCTCACTGAAGGACTAGGGGAAAAGATCCCAACCTAGGTAACTTTGTTAATGAATGGAATCTTCAAGACTAAAGGCAAATAAATTTTTCATAAGCAATGTACTGTACACTTTAGTTGTATGCTGTCCACTTATACTGTACTACTTTGCAGTGTACACTACTCTGATAGATTTGTTGCCGAGGGGGTAGAGGGTAAGTCTAAAGCCACTTGATGTTTATACTGGAATCGAACAATGAAATAAATGGATGGTGATAGTGAAAACCAGATTTCTTAGTGCTTAAGTAGGCAGTTTCATATGAGCAAATAAATGTTCCTTGTTATCATTGGGTAAGAATTACAAATATCAGTATGAATACACGGTTTAGCCTAATATAGATACAGATGGTGTGATGGTTAATACTCAGTGTCAACTTGATTGGATTGAAGAATGCAAATTATTGATCCTGGATGTATTTGTGAGGGTGTTGCCAAAGGAGATTAACATTTGAATCAGTGGGCTGGTGAAGGTAGACCCACCCTTAATGGTGGGAGGTGGGAATCAAATCAAATCAGCTGCCATCAAATATAAAGCAGGCAGAAAAGGTGAAAAGGCGAAACTGGCATAGCCTCCCAGCCTACATCTTCCTTCTGTGTTGGAAGCTTCCTGCCCTCAAAATAAACTTATTATTGAAATATTATAACTCTTTCCATACATATACCATTACAGATAAATCACAAAATATTGAATTTAAAAAGTAACAGATGAATACACAAACCATCATACCACTCTTAAAAAGTAATATATGCAAAAATATGTGGTCTGTAGGGATATATTATGCTGGTACTAAAGTATGTCCACAAGTTCTTGGACAATCTTCTTTTCAAAAGGTGGAGCCTAATTTAACTCCTACTGAATATAGGAAGATTTAGTAATTTGTTTTCCATACATAAAATGTAGCAGAATTGACTGTATGATTTCCAGGACTAGATTTAGAGGGCATCATGGTTTCTGTCTCACTCTCATGGCTTACTGAATCTCAGAAAAGCTGGCTTCCATGTCACGGAGACATTCAAGCTGCCTTGTAGAGTGGCTAACATGGAAAGGATTTGAAAGTTTCTGAAAGCTCTGACCAACTACCAGCATAGACTGGCCAGTCTTTTAAGTGAGTCACATAAAAAAATTAGGAAAAGAAGGAAACACGTTGATGTAATCAAATACATCAATAATAATTCAATATTTTGGATAATTAAAAATTAACAAGCTAGAATTAAAAGGCAACCTCATTAGCTAAGATATAAATATTGGTGTGCAGAATTCAAAGCTGCAATTATTTTCAAAATAATAATCATCTATAGTGAAAGTACAAAATATTAATTTCTGATATTCAGATATATAAGATAATTAAGTGACTAAATTAAATAAAAATTAATGAACATACTTTTTCGACCTATGTATCATTTGTATCACAGAAAATGTACAGGTAAAATGTATAGAAAAAACTGTGGTGCACACACACACACATATGCACACTTAGAAACCATTTTAGAACTACCATAACAAAAAAAAGGTCATGTCTAAGTGAAAAAGTATAGAGCTTTCCTGAAAGTCATAAAAGTGGACCTCAATGAACTGAAAGAGAACGTATTCCTGTAAGAGAGAATTCACTATTGTAAAAATGTCATTTCTCCTTCAATTCCCCTATAAATCCCTACAGGACTTTTATGAAACTTGTTGGTCTTACAATGTATCTGGAAGAGAAAATGTGCAATAATAGCTCAGTACATTTTGAAGAAGAGACCACTGAGCAGAGACTTCTCCGACACTAAAGCATACGATTTACACTGGGTGCATTTAACACTGGGTGACATTAGCAAAGGTATATGTGAGCCTCATCTTCTTGCACTCTGCATGTGAATAATGTTTTAAAACATTAGTTTACACACTTATGCCTTAAGGACTTTCAGCTGCCTTACCAACAAATTTAAATACAGTCATGCCCCACATAACGTTTCAGTTAACTACCAACTGCATACATGATGGTAGTCTCACTAGAGTATAATAGAGCTGAAAAAGTCCTGTCAGCTAGGGATACTGTAGCTGTTGTAACATTAAAGGGCAAATAAATTACGTTTTCTGTAATTTATATACGTTTAGATACACAAATGTTTACAATTGTGCTACCACTACATACAGTATTCAGTACAGTAGTATGTTATAAAGGTGGGCAGTGATAGGCTATACCTTGTAGCCGAGGCGAGTAGTTGGTTATACCATCTAGGTTTGTGTAAGTATACTCAATGATGTTTGCACAATGATAAAATCACCTAACAATGGGTATGTATCCTCATTAAGTGAAGCATGACTGCAGATACTTTGACTAGATTCAAACTCTACATGCCACTCCCTATTATCATCTGAAATATAAGCATGATTTTTTTTTTTAACCACTTATCTGCTGTGCTTCCTTTTTCATTAATTCGTTGCTATCCCAGAGCTCTTGGTTAGGAACCTATTGTCTTCATTTTGTGAAGCTCTTTTTCAGTTCCTTGTTAGAATCCTAAGAGAGCTTCTTCACCTAAGAGATGTGGGAGTATAACACTACAATAAAATTCTAACAAAAGTAAGCTTGTTAAAACTCAGCTCTTCTAAACTTCAAGTACTTTCGCATCCTTACTGAAATTCTGCTAGTGCTAACTAGCAATGGCCTCGCTTTAAACCAAATGCTTTTAGAAATGCAATTCTCCAGTTTAGAATATTTTAATTTTACACAAAGTTCTGTGAGAACTATAATTAAATAATGAATATTACTACATAAGATTTAAAGGTTCTGTATAGCCAAAGACACCATAAAGGTCATAAATGGCATAGCTAGAATAAATGTGTATAATACTTAATGGAGTATCAACATCCTTAATATGTAAGAAATTCCTATAATCAGAAAAAATAAGTTGACAATTTTAAAAATATTTCAAATATGAAGAAACAACATGCAGAAGAAATGTAAATTACTCACAGAAAAAAATCCGAAAATCTATCCTTAATACTATAAGTAACCTAAATAATACAAATTAAAAAACCAAAATATGTCACTTGTAACTGATATTAAATGGAAATGATTAGGAACTTGCTGATAAAGGTAGGAAACTTGGTATTTTCATACACTATTATAAGAGTACAATTTGATGCATATATTTGAGAGGTCGATTTGGCATAATCTATATGCAATACAACTATACCTTCTAAAGTGGCACTCTGCAAAATTCCAAGCAAAAAATGTATATGCAATGATGTTCACTGCTGTCTGGTTTGTAATAGCAAAACACTGTAAACCCTCAGAAGTGCATTAATGAAGTAATTACTAAATAAATCATGGTACTTCAGTATATTTGATTACTTTAAGGTAATAAACATTACTTTAAACAATACATTGATTTATATATACAAAAAATGGATACATCACAAAGTCATATAAGTCCACTAGAAGAAAACAAAGTTTATGCATGGGCTCTCTAAGAAAGGAGCACATTATAGTGGTTAAGCCCATGGCTCTGGAGGCAAATTGTCTAGGTTAGTATCCTACATTTGCTGCTTAGCTTTAGATGGGGTCTTTCATGAATCACTCACTAACTTTCGGTACCTGTAGATTTAATCTGTTGACTATGAGGGTAAATATTTAGCACAGAATGCTGGGATTTTATTTATGGCTCATTTAAAAATGTAAACAGGGTACTAAGGAACTTTTGTTTTGAGCTGTGGATACTGGACAAAATTTTTGACCAAAAGAAAAGTTCTATGGGGTAGGGTGCAGGTGGCAGGGAGAGAAACATAGTCTTGAAACATTACAAATGGTTATCTCTTGCGAAAAGCATCAGATTAGAATATAGCATTAAGAATACTTTTTTTAAAAGTGCTACATATATACTCAAACATTATGTAATATATATAGATGTTTTTAATCAAAGGAAAAAACAAATCTTAAGAAAGAAAAGCAAAGCAAAGATGGAGTTTCCATCTTGTTTTTGTATTGTTTTGCTTTCATAATACCAACGTTGTTGTTTCTTCCCATAAATTATGAATTGGTTGTTAAGGAGTGAAGTTTATAATGCACATACCATAAAGGCTTCTGTATGTTCTGTATACATTCCAAATTTTGTTTTGTTTTGTTTTTTTTTTTTTTGAGATGGAGTCTCACACTGTTGCCCAGGCTGGAGTGCAATGGCGTGATCTTGGCTCACTGCAACCTCCACCTCCCAGGTTCAAGCGATTCTTCTGCCTCAGCCTCCTGAGTATCTGAGATTACAGCAGGCACGTGCCACCATGCCCGGCTAATTTTCTGTATCTTTAGTAGAGACAGGGTATCACCATGTTGGCCAGGCTGGTCTCAAACTCCTGACCTCATGATCCACCAGCCTTGGCCTCCCAAAGTGTTGGGATTACAGGCGTGAGCCACTGTGCCTGGCCAGATTAAGAATCTTAATTCATTTTGTTGCAAAATCCTTTTATAAGAGCTACTTCAATGTCTATTTCAAGCTAATTTAATCCACTAAATAAATGCTGATTATCATTTCTTTAATCTGCAAAAATTAACATTTAGAGTTAAATGTATTTTTTTTTTTCTGGAGACTGTAGCCTCATAGTTTTGCTATGTGGGAAATGTCAGATGTTAAAAATTGCAGGCTAGTGGTTTTTCCTTCTTCTTTTTTATTTTTATTGTTTTTGTTGTCATTGTTGCAATGGGGTCTCACTCTGTCACCCAGGTGGAGTGCAGTGGTGCAATCTCAGCTCACTGCAGCCTTAACCTCTTGGGTTCAAGCGATCCTCCCTCCTCAACCTCCTGAGTAGCTGGGACTAGAGTCTTCTGCCACCAGGCCTGGATAATTTTTGTGTTTTTGTGGAGATGAGGTTTCGCCATGTGGCTCAGACTGGTCTCCAACTTCTCTGAGCTCAAGTGATCCACCCACCTCGGCCTTCCAACATGCTGGAGTTACAGGAGTGAGCTACCATTGTGCCTGGCCCAGCTGTTTCTTTTATTTATGAAGGATTGAAGGATCAAATGACAAAATCTAAGATTTTCAAAAGGAACTCTAAGGGATTAATAAGTAAACTTTATTGTTCACTTTAAAACACTGCTTTAAAACATAGACACTTTTGTATTTTAAACACTAAAATCCCTGATAACTGGAGACCAAAGCATGAATTATCCAATTGCACTGTATGGATGTGTATATATGTGTCAACTTAAATAAAAGTTTAAAAAGATTAAAATATATTGACTATTTTCTTTATAGCAACTTGATGACAAGACCTGATTAATAAATTAAATTCAGCTAATATGAGCATTCTCTTTTCAGTTAAATTAAGTGAATATGAATTATGTAAGAAAAATGCTAAAAATTTAGTGGCTTTTTATTTTAAGCCAATTTATTAAATATTATGTTATATAGTCTGTCTTTCTGCAATATAATATATATTACATTTTTACTAGTTTTTTAGTTCTATTATTTTGATTTCATTAATCTATGACATTCAAGATAGCTGAGGTCGTCTCTCTTTTGTTGACATTATCTCTAATGTCTGTTTTTGTCAACATGTATTATTTATTCAGCCTGTATTAATTGCGTGAATAAATCATTTGTCTTGCTTTTATTCCTTATGTATTTTATCTCTATCCACATATTTCATTTATTTTGTTTTCATCATCTTTCTAATACTCAAATTTCTTGACATATGTTCTTACCATAATGGAACATCAACCCTAGTCATTTTACTATGTATTTATTTTTTAATGTCTGTATCTATTATTGACATAATTGAATTTTTTAAAACATTCTCCAATAAACCAAATCTCTTGACTGACCAAGAGGCATCATTCCCTCTATGAAACTTACTGACTTATGTTCATGACCAGTACAACACAACACTTCCACTCCCACCAACATTTCTCAGAAGACAGTTGTATTTGTTCTCAAACAAGTTTACATCATATATTCTTACTATAATTCTGTAATGTAATGGTATACTATATTAACAGAGAGTGTAAAACAAGGAGCTTTCCTAATTAAAACCATACCCTGATTTGCTATGAAAACCTCAGTAAAATAATTGCTAAAAATAATTGTTGAGTTATGGTTGAGAGCAGTAAAATACAAAATATTAACAATCTACAAAGATTCCGCATACAGTTTGCATCATATAAGCCTTAATTTCTATCTCCTATTTAAAAGTAAAACAAAATTGAGAATCACAGATAATGTATTATGGGTGTTGTTTATAAAAGCAAAACAATAAAAAATTCCATTCAAGTTACCCATAATCAAAGAAAAGACCTTGTCTATGCATTAAACAAATTATAAGTACATATATTTAAATATTTTTAGAAAAAGATGAAATTACTTAAGCTAATTCATGTTTAATATTTCCAACTTTACTGAGCATTTTAAAATTATTAATTACACATGAACTGCTGTGTCCCAAGTGCATTGGTAATGAGGCTTTTTACTACACAGAGAATACATTCTTCATCGTTTACACAAAAGGAGCATTTCCTTAGCATCTAATCGTACCCACAGCTATGATTTATCACAGTAAAGGAATAAAGAGCAAACTCAGCAAAGAGAAAAGGCACATAAAGGAGAGCCCAGAGGAAACCACGGGAAAGATTTCAAGAGCCTTGTCCTACTGGAGTCACCGTGGTGTGCTTAATTTCCCCAGCAAACAGTTCTAACAGCTTGTGGGAAATATGGTCTAGCAGGGAAGCTCGTAAGTAAAAGTCAAAGTGCACAAGGGTTTCATTGGGTTCTGGTCACATAGGTACCCTCTGCTAAGTATGTATCAAAATTCTGGACTCTTACAAAAAAGCGAGTGTTCACTTTGTTTGTACAGTTGGGCACAGTGAGCCATTCTTCTCTTTAGGGTAGCATAGCACTCCCCAAAACCAAGTTTCCAGACACCAGCCAACCTTACAAGTAGGCCTGAATGGGTAACAGTCTCAGGCCTGCTATGTTAACTCTTTCCTGTAGAGTTCCAAAAAGCGTAACTTTGGATGAATAATTCTAAGAATTTGTTCTGAGGCACTAGTCACAAAAAAGAACACATATACAATGCTATTCTTCATAACAGTAAAAATAAAATGTGTGCGTCTCTAGATGCCAGGGAATGCATGCCAGTTTCTTAAGCAGGCTCTCACCACTCGTGAGCTTGGAAATTTCTATACTTCAGCAAGCCTCTATCCAAGGAATCAGATTTCACTGTGTCTTCCTTTAAGGCTTGACCAATTTGGATAAGAGTCTCTTGGCATTGGCATGTACTCCTTGCCCACCCCAAACATACATATATTTGGCTTTCAAGACAAAGAAGAACAACATATAAAATAAATAAAATACAATTTTTAACATACATTTCACAGATGTTCAAAACACCTCAGCTCAATCCAATTTAATGCTTTTCAATAAAGTCTGTATTTGTTGAGATTTTACTTAATGGTGGCCACTGTGATGAGTCAAAACGAGAAAGGTTTATTTCCCCCTCAAGGAATTTTCCGTTCAGTACATATCATCAGAGTAAGCCTGGCTTCTCCTAGAAATATTCTGGTTAAAATAACTGTTTTTATGCCAAGAAGCAAATGTTTATGATACAATGCTACATTTTTCTTTCAAACAAGATAAGGCAGTTTCTTTCTTTATTCTATCTTACTCATCATTTTGAATGCTATTATGTTTACCCAATGATCTGTGGAAATTTGGGGTAATGGCTTTAGTTTCGGGGTTCTTAGTTTCTTCTTGCAAAACATTCATAGATTCTTAACTGCATAATCTTAAAGCCTTTTCTATGACAAAATATCAACAATTTGTAATTCTTGTAGTTACAAATTATATATTTGCATAAATGCATGTAATGTCTAACATTACAAGACTTTAGGATTAACTACATAATCTTAAAGTCTTTTCTATCACAAAAAATCAATAGTTTTGTAATTCTTCAGTTTATAACAACCACATATTTTCAAATAAAACTGATGTATGAATAATTGAAAAATAATTCATATAAATCAATAGGAATCATCTTATTGATAAAACTGTCTTGCTGTTTGTCCTAGAATATAATAATACTTTGCTTTATTAAGTGTCTACCAAGTCAGTATTGTGACTTAGACTTATCTAGGCTAAAATATGGGCCAAATAGTCTAAGGTTTGAATCCAGTTCTGCTTCATGGTGTCTCAGTTTCTCATCCTCAAAATGTGGGTAATATGTTACCTCTCTTTCAAATAAAATCTTAATGGAAAATATACAGATACAGATACATGTATATATACATACATACTCACACATATAGAGACATATATATGTATATATAGGTATATAGATATAGATACATATATAAACATGCATATATATATATATTTGGGCATGTGTAATACATATTTTCATGCATACTTTTAAAAGGGTGCTAGTACATAATGTGAGCTGAATAGATAAAATTTGTCTTTCCTGTATGAAATGCACTTAAATACTTGTGAAATTTCAGTTAAAATAGTCTGACATGAAACCTCATGCTTCTCATAACTCTTCGTTAGAAGAAATAAAATTCTTCACGATGACTTATATTCATTCAATGAGAAAACAGTTAAATATTTACATTCTTAAGTACTTGAGAATGCTGTTATGATTAAGATGTAAAAGAACACAAAGTACCTTTATTCATGTAATTAGATCAAGAAATATCTGAATCAAATACAAATCATATTTATGGGACTATCAAAGAGAGACTGACACAGAAAGCCTAGATAAATTGACTTACAAAGAGAACAGCATTTTATAGTTGAACAGCCATCTAACATAATTCTTTGGGGATATGGGGCAAAGGTCATGTTTGAGTTTAGGCCAGTGAAAGAGCTAGTTTTCCAGAAATCTTGCAGATCAAGGAGAGGCCTGCAGAGCTATTGCCAATACTGGGAATGAACAACCTGGATTATAATAAGAATGACTATCAAACACAGCAACAATTTGCTTATTGTAAGAATCCTTCCATATACCCCGAATTTTCCTGAAGAAAAAAAAATGAGAATCTGAGTAGAGTTGTACATTCTCTTGATACTTGGAACTAAAAAATCTGTTAGCAATGAATTCAAAGGTCAAACCATAGCCCAAGATCTATAGGCTCAAGCACAGAGATCAAAGAAGAGGCAGCTGCCACTGTATACAACACTGCTCATGAAGCTAGAAAGCAAGCTCATTCCTACTAAAACACAGACCAGATCCACAGCAACTTGACTCCTGATGAAATCTGAATGATCATCTCGTCTTAGCTGCCAGAGGGAGTTCATGTTCTCTGGGAAAACCAAACAAACAATAGCACACTTGAAATTCCTCTGTTATTCTATATACAAAGTTTGATGTAAAATTAAGTATTTTGAGGTTTGAGAAAAATAAATATAGGACCTATGATCTAGGAAACAAATCAACAGAGCATACATATAAATAACCTAAATATTAAAACTGACGAAGATTGAAAGAGAAGCTATTATATGTATGTTCAAGAATTTACAGAAAGGGGCCTGGTGCGGTGGCTCATGCCTGTAATCCCAGCACTTTGGGAGGCTGAGGTGGGTGGATCACAAGGTCAGGAGATTCAGACCATCCTGGCTAACACCGTGAAACCCTGCCTCTAAAAATTAAAAAAAAAAAAAATTTACAGAAAAAAATGGCAATAATTGATTTTTAAAATGTGGTTTCCATCTGAAAAGATCTAGTAATCGACAATTTTATTTCTTCTTCTAAATGGACTAGAGGCCCTGAATACTATATGCAAGAGAAATATAAGAAGACTTGAAAAGAGAGAGATTATAGCGAAACATGAGGACCCAAGGAACAACATGGTGGTGCATTCTCTAGGTTTTGTTTTTGCCTTATATGTACCATATTTGAAACTGAAGAAGATAACTTAGAAACACTAATAGGAACAAAATAGTTACTGACAAGCAAATCTCCCCCAAAATGTCTGCCTTCTGTCAAAAAAAAAAAAGCAGAAAAAAATACAGCTTAGCAACACACAGTACCTTTAGATAATAATGGGTCTACTGCAGCCAAACACTTGAAAAAAAAAAAACTGTGGCGCCACCTCCCCCTACACTAGCAGATGCCAAATGGAGGTCCTAGACTTCCATATTGGTTAAGTTGTTATGAGATTCCCTAATCCCCAGGCCAGGAAAGCATTAGAGAAGGCCAAGTAAGAAGCCAGGACTCTCCTCTCTATTGGGCCGGAATAAGACACTCATCCCACTGCCATAGGAGAGGATGTTGGGAACCTAAACTCTATCCTCATAGAGCAGTAAACACATATATTTGTACCTCTCTTTTGCTGTGGTATAAAAGGTGGCCTAGAAAAATGTTAGGACTTTCACCACCACCTAGCATAAGGAGGTCCTCCTCTCCCCCATGTGGAGTCAGCAGAGTTGAACACTGGGAGCAGTGACAAGACACTTTAACCTCTCCCCTCCAGGGACATGTTAGTGGTGGTCTAGTAAGAAGCTGGAACTTCTGTGGCCACCCCATAGTGAAGATGAACCCCTCTCTCGGTTACCAGTGGAAGCCAAAGGGAGAACGTGGACTTCCACCACCACGTGGCTGCCGTAAGGTGGATCCTATCTCACTCTCCTACTAGAGCACTGCCAGAGGAAGCAGCTAAAACAGAAGATTTTAAATGTAAAACCCCAAACTATAAAAACCCTGAAAAATAACTTAGGCAATACCATGCAGGACATAGACCTAAGCAAAGATTTCATGATGAAGACACCAAAAGCAATTGCAACAAATGTAAAAATAGATAAATGGCATCTAGTTAAACTTAAGAGCTTCTGCACAGCAAAAAAAAAAAAAAAAAAAAAAACTATCAACAGAGTAAACAGGTAACCCACAGAATGGGAGAAAATTTTATCAAACTATGGCTCTGACAAAGTTCTAATATCCAGAATCTATAAGGAACTTAAACAAATGTACAATAAAAAAAAACAAACAACACAATAAACAAGAGGGCAAAGGACATGAACAGACACTTTTGAAAAAGAACATATATATATGCAGCTAACAATTATATTTAAAAAATGGCTCAACATTCTGATTACTAGAGAAATGCAAATCAAAAACCACAATGAGATACCATCTCACACCACTCAAAATGGGTATTATGAAAAAGTAAAAAACAGATGCTGGCGAGGTTGAAAAAGAATGCGTATACACTACTGTTGGTAGTATAAATTAATTCAACCATTGTGGAAAACAGTATGATGATTTCTCAAAGAAATATTTCTCAAAGAAATATTCCTAAAAATAGAAATACCATTCAACCCAGCAATCCCATTACTGGATATGTACCCAAAAGAATATAAATCATAAAGACACATGCACATATATGTTCATTACAACACTATTCACAATAGCAAAGGCGTGAAATTAACCTAAATGCCCATCAATGATAGGCTGGATAAAGAAAATGTGGTACATATATATCATGAAATACTATGCAGCCATAAAAAAGAATGAGGTCATGTCGTTTGCAGGGAGATGGATGAAGCTGGAGGACATTATCCTCAGCAAACTAATGCAGGAACAGAAAAGCAAATAGTGCATATTCTCCCTTTTAAGTGGAGGCTAAATGATGAGAACCCATGAACGCATAGAAGGGAACGACACACAGTGGGGCCTGTAGGAGGGTGGAAGATGGAAGAAGTGAGAGAACTGGGAAAAATAACTAATGGCTTAGTAATGTCTGGACTATGAAATAATCTGTACAACAAACCCCTATGACACAAGTTTACTTATGTAACAAACCTTCACATGTACCCCTGAACTTAAAAGTTAAAAATTAAATAAATATACAGAAGATTTGAACAAGATATATAGATTCATTTTATAATACTCAAATGTCCAGGTTCCAATGGAAAAAAAAAGTTACTCAACATTCAAGAACCAGAAAGATCTTAAGTTGGATAAAAAGACGTAAATCAATGGATGCCAGCACCAACATGACAAAGAAATTAGGATTACCTAACACCTTAACAGGTTTTAAAACAGCTATTATAAAAATGCTTCAACAGTAATTCTGAACACACTTGAAACAAATGAAAAAATAGGATATCTTAGTAAGAAAATATAAGATATAGGAAATAGAATTTTATAATTTAAAATTATAATAACTAAAATAAAACCCCCACAGGTGGGTTAAACAGAATGGGGGGGTAGAGAATCAATAAATTCAAAAACAGAACAGTTGAAATTACCCAATCTGAAAAACAGAGAGAAAATTGATTGGAATAAAATGAACAGACGACTTCCAGATTGAGCTCTGACTTACAAAGAACCTAGAAATCATCAATCCTAAACCTGTAAGAAAAAATCTGAACAAATTTAAAATCAACCAAACTTTCTTGAATCTATCGCAGAACTAAGATTATGTGGAAAACCACCATTCTTAAATCTGAAGAGATATCAGAATCCTCAGTGTCAAATGAGACCTGCTTATCTAAAAACGAAGTTACTAAAGCCATAAACTGCCACTTAATTGCTAATTTTGATAAATTGCATGGAGTTGTCGGTGGAGTATTATGAGAATGAAAAAATATGGGGGCTATTGTTTAGGGGTACCCCCACTCTTTCATGAGTTTTACTTCCAAAACCCTAACAACCAGTTTCTCATGGTGAAGATCTCATCTCCTGACTGTGGCAGGCAGAAAAGAGTAATCGTTCTGAAATAAACTCACAGTATTATACACAACACAAACTTACTCTCCAGGAGCAAACCATTACCAGAGCTTTATTTCAGTTGAAGGACAAAGCATTCTTTTGACCTTAGACCACTGTAGTCTCTGGTTTCCCCTTAGGTATGTGAATTGAAGGGTGAAGTTTGCCATACCACTAGAGAATAACTGTAAAGGTCAAAGACCAGAGACACAGGCTCACCAAAAGACCGAGATTGGATCCTAAGGGTATAGAGAATACTTCCTTCCCCTCACATCTTACTATTTTCACTTGAAGGATCCCAGTAGAATAACAATGGATCACAGCTTAAAGAGGTGTAAGACTTAGACTCTGGGGAGTGCTTTTGAAGTCCAAAGTCAAGAAAGGAAAACAAACAAACAAAACTAGAGCAATTTAAAGTCTCTGGCATCTACAGCTATGACAAACTGAAAACAAACCAATTCCTAGTCATATTTAATAATAATTCATACTAAAAGCCTCTCTTCTTCAGTTCCTAATAACAACATTTCCAACTTCCAACAAAAATTAACAAAGCATGCCAAAAAGCAAGAAGGAAAATCTAAAGAGACAAAACAAATATCAGAACCAGACTCAGACATGACACAGATACTAGAATTGAAAAAGAATTTAAATAACTAAGATTCGTTATGTTAGGGGGTCCAAGAAAAACTGGACAACATAAGAGAATATATGGGTAATGTAACCTGAGAGATGGAAGCTCTAAAAAATTATCAAAAGAAAATGCTAGAATTAAAAACCCTGTAAAAGAAAGAGGGATGTCTTTGATGAGGTAATTGTTAGAGTAGGCCTTTGATGAGGTAATTGTTAGAATGGGGTAATTGTTAGAATGGTCAGAGAAATTAATTTATGAACTGGAAGATTTATCAGTAGAAACTTCCCAAACTTAAATGCAAAGAGAAAATGTTTTTTAAAGAGATGGAATAGAATATTTTAAACTTCTTATTCAATCTCGGAAGGGGTAACACAGACATACCAGAAAAAGAGAGAATAGAGCGGAAAAAATAGTTAAAGTAATAGTACCAAATACATTTTCCAAAAATCATAGCAGACACCAAACAATAGATCTGGAAAACTAAGAGGACACCTGCAGGATAAATAACAACTACAGAAATGTGCGTGTAGGCATATCATATTTAAACTGCAGAAAATTAAAGACAAAGAGGAAATCTTGAAACACATATGCCCCACCCCACAATTGCCAAAACCTTATCTAAAGAGTAACAAAGATAAGAATTACAGAGACAGAACAAGAAATAAAGGATATTCAACTAGGAAAAGAGGAAGTTAAATTGTCTCTATTTGCAGACCACATGATTGCATATTTAGAAGACCCTATGGTCTCAGCCCAAAATCTCCTTAAGCTGATAAGCAACTTCAGCAAAGTCTCAGGATACAATATCAATGTGCAAAAATCACAGGCATTCCTATACACCAATAATAGACAAACAGCCAAATCATGAGCAAACTCCCATTCACAATTGCTACAAAGAGAATAAAATACCTAGGAACACAACTAACAAAGGACATGGAGGACCTCTTCAAGGAGAGCTATAAACCACTGCCCGAGGAAATAAGAGCGAACACAGACAGATGGAAAAACATTCCGTGCTCATGGTTAGAAAGAATCAATATCATGAAAATGACCACACTGCCCAAAGTAATTTATAGATTCAGTGCTATCCCCATCAAACTACCACTGACCTTCACAGAACTGGAAAAAAAAAACACCTTAAACTTCATATGGAACCAAAAAAGAGCTCGCATAGCCAAGACAATCCCAGGTTAAAAAGAAAAGAGCTGGAAGGTATTCATGAAATATAAAATAGACAACAGTAAGAAAAACCACAAAGCTAAGATTTAAAAATAAAAGTAACAAAATTGATAATTCTAAGCAAAATCAATCAAGGAAAAAAGTTACATAATATTATAGTAGAACCTACGGATACAGAGTAAAAAAATGCGATCACGTTTATGCCAACAAATTCAACAACGTAAAGAAAACAGACAAATTTGTTGAAAGGCATAACTTAATAAAATTAACACAAGACAAGAAAGTTAATGGAGTAGTTTAAGATATATTTATAAAATAAACATATAATATCAAAACTTTCCACAAATAAGACATTGCAGGTACATAGATTTTTTTGTAAATTATATCAAAACATCCAGGAATAATAATAGCAAACTTATACAAAATATTTTTGGAAATAAAAGAGGACTGAATACATCCCCACTTATAAGACTAAATTAACCTAACATAAAAATCTGGCAAGCACATTACAAAAACAAAACAAAAAAAATACTGATATATCTTATAAATATAGGCATTAAAAGTTTCTTAACAAAATATTAGCAAATCAAACTCATCAAAATAGGAAACTATATCATAAACAAAAGGGGTTTGCTCTAGGAATGTACACTGGTTTAAATGTAAAAACTTTTGGTATAATTAATCTTACTAACAAATGATTAAAACATCAAGATGGATATAATTATTGATTAGATTATCTAGGTAGATGCATATACACACAAAAGCATTTAGCAAATACTGACAGATGTTAATAATAAAAACTCTCAGAAAGAAAAGAGAATTATTAACATAAACAATGACTTTTTAAAAAGCTACAGGTAACATCTTGTTTATTAGAGAAGCATTTATTAGTCCCTTTCCCCTTATATCAGGAAAAATCAAGGATGTTTGCTTTTACCATGTTTACTCAACATTGTACTAGAGGTTCAAGACAGTTTGGTTAAGCAAGAAAAATAAATAAAAAGCATATTGTTTAGGAAAAGAGAAATAAGATAGTTTTTATTTATAGATATCATAATTCAATGTAGAAAATCCAAAAAGTTTATAATCATCAAATTTAGCAATACACAAGCATGCAATGTTAGAAAATAAAATTGCATTTCTATACATTAGCAAGAAAAAACTGGGAAGTGAAATTTAAAATCCAGCATTATTTTCAATGTCTCAAATTTGAAAACTACATACTACTACTTAGAAAATGTTTAAAATGTTTAAATATATAGATATATAACTGTATAAATATAGAAAATGCAATATTGCAAGTATTTTACCCAATTTGATCTATACTTTCCATGAAAATTCAGTCAAAATGGCAGATGTTTATAGTACTTTTCAAGCTGATATTAAAATGTACTTAGAAATAAAAAAGCCCAAAGTAAATAAAGCCATTTCTAATGTTGAATAAAGTCAGATGACTTATAGGATGTGACTTACACATAATTCTAAAGCTACAGGTGAGACTGTACAGGACTGGCATAAGAATAGACACACAGATTAGTGCAATAGGATAGACGTTTCTAAAATAAGCACATGTCTGAGATAAACACACATGTCTGCAGTAACGGCATTTTGTTTTTTTCTTTTCCTTTTTTTTTTTTTTTGAAGAAAATAACGTCACTACTGTAAATAGACTTTAAATGAGATTCTTTTCAACAATGATCTGGAACCACAAGATACGGGAAAAATTAAATTTGACTCCTACTTTATATTATTCACAAATTTAAACAATATATTTGCAACCTAGGGAAAGGCAAAACTTACACAAAATACAGAAGGTACTAACCATAAAATAAAATATTGATAAAGTGCACTTCACAAAAATATCAATGAAAAGATATCATTAAGAACATGAAAGTGCAAGCCATAAACAGGGAAAAAATATTCACAATGCATAGATGCATGACAAGGGATTCAAATCCAGAATAAATATATTTTTAAAACTCCTCTGAAGCCGTAACAAAATCCACATTAAATCCAACTTAAAACTGGGCAAATGTCTTGGATGACACTTAATGGATTTTGAAATATAAATGAAGACATTTATATTTGAAGAAATATAAATGGCCAATAAATACATGGGAAAAAATGTTCAATAGCTATCAGGGAAATACAAATTAAAGCCAAAGTGAAATACCATTTTCTATTCACTAGAATGGCTAAATTTACCTGTAGTACCATGCTAAATGTAGGAATGAATTCTGATCAACTGAAATTCTCATATATTGCTGTACAAATAGTTTGGGAACTTCTTGGTATTTTCTTAAGAAGTTAAATAGATATCTATGCAATTATTTCAAAATTCTGCTTTTATTAATTAATTTATTTTTATTATTTGTGGGGTTTTTGTTGAGACGGAGTCCCACTCCGTCACCCAGGCTGGAGTGCAGTGATGTGATCTCAGCTCACTTCAACCTCCGCCACCCAGGTTCAACTGATTCTCCTGCCTCAGCCTCCCAAGTAGCTGGGATCGCAGGCACGTGTCACCACGCCTGGCTAATTTTTGTATTTTTAGTAGAGATGGGGTTTCACCATGCTGGCCAGGCTGGTCTCGAACTCCTGATCTCAGGTGATCGACCTGCCTCGGCCTCCCAAAGTGTTAGGATTACAAGCGTGAGCCACCACACCCAGTCCCTTAATATATTTAATCAAAATAAAATTTAAAAATAAGTCAGACTAAAGTTCAACTACATAAATGACTTTTGAAGCCTTATTCACAATAGCAAAATACTGAAAACAATTCATTTCATCAAGAGAGGAATGAAGAGACAAATTTTGATAATTTGCCATGATGATGTGCTACTTAATAAAAATGAACTGTGTATTGTCTATGGAAGAATTTCAAAACCTTTATAGTGAGTAAACAAAGCCAAACACAAGAGAATATACACTAAGATTCTGTTAATGTAAATTTCATAAACAGGCAAAACAGAACTCCAAATAGAATTTGTCTTTGGGAAAAAAGTTATTATGTAGAATGGGACTTGAGTGAATTTCTGGGGTGATGGACATGTTTTATATTTAAATTGGTATATTGATTACATAGTTATATGTACATTTCCATTTAAATTGCCTATTTCAGTTTGAATTGCTCGTTTTACAATATTTGACTAAATACCAGTTTGAAAAAGAGATATAAAAAATGTTTATAATTACCATGCTAGCACAAATTTTCTGTTAGGCACTATTTTTAGATGTCTTATTATCTTAGATAATCTTCATAAGAAACCAATAAGGATGAGGAAACTAAGAGACAAGAAGGTTAACTAATTGTTAAGAGTCACCCACAGCTGAGATTCAAATCCTAGGAATTTGTTTTGGAAGTCCAAAGTCCAAGTTTATGCATACATATCATCATCATCATCATCATGATCTTTTAAGAGAAGCTTGACTACCACAAGTGTTGTGAGAATCACTGACTTTAAATGTGTGCAGAAGCTTTATAAAACAGTATCATGATTGGAACCCATAATCTCTTCATAGTTATTTCCATCTTCACTCAAGACCTAGGTACCATTTATTTACAATTCAGGTGGTATTTCTAACCCACGCCCACGTAATCTTCCTGTTTCATATTTGTTCCAATGGTATCTCATTTGCAATGTAGTCTGTTCCCTCCCATCTTCTCACTGCAAACCTGGGCCTCTTCTAATATTTTCTATTTTTGTGAAACTTCATATTATACATTCTGTTATGTAAGCCAGGAATAGAAGACTCCTTGCAACATATGATAAATATTATTGAGTTCCTACTTCATATTATATACTTTTATTTTCCCTGATGAAAAAAAACAATAAACAAGATAGGCAAGACCTCCATTTGAATAGAGCTTATTTGTGCGGAGATAATAGACAATAAGCATGCAAAGAAAACAAAACATACATACCATGTATGTTTTATATAAATACACACACACACACACACATACACAGACACATATATGTATATATTAGTGATAGATTAGGACTCTGAAGAAAATTACAGCTAGTTAATGCAAAAGAAAAACTCAGAATGGGTCAGAGAGGTAAAGAATGTCTCTGAATGGCAAGAATGAGCAAACATATGAATATCAACATAAAAAAATGTGTAATGAATAGAACATGTGTGCAAAATTCCTGAGGTGAAATCCAGCTTGGCATCTTTGAGAAATGGAGACAGGCTCAGTGCTGCTAGGGCAGGTCAGAGAACTAGAATGTGTGGTGCCAGGGAGGCAGGCAAAGCCTGTTGGAACACAGGACTTTATGAGTCAGGGAGTAGAGTTTGCTTTTTACTTAAGGTAAAATGGAAAACCACAGGAAATCAATGGCTCACCATTGTTCTTAGGAGAAAGGCAACATTTCTTAAACAGGGCTGATATTTTACATCTGTTAAAACCTGTTGTATTGTTACATCCTCTAGCTCCGTTTTGCCACATACTCTTGCTTGAGGTGCTCTGGAGTAGCTGGCTATGTTTTAGTTTTTAGAATCACTGTGATTCTTCAAGCCACAATGCATTGAACCACAGTACATAATAGAATTTTCAAACAAATGAATGGGTCAGATTTAGATATTGTAAAATAGCGACTTGCACTGATTTCTGAAATAACAAAAGAGCTAGGAAACAAAAAAGAAAATAGAAGTCTTCCTCCTAACCTCACTTTCACATTTTAACATTTGCAATGTATGCACCCTTTTCAAATGAAATTAAGAAGATATTAAGACTTAGATCCCATGCAACCAAAGATTCTAGGTCAGTCTTCCTCCTGAAGGGAGCCTCTGTGTATGGCCGGAGAACTGTTTTCTTCTCTCAGCGTCAGGACTTAATATTTACCAGATCAGACAATTCTCTGTAAGGCCACACAGTCTGAAACAGAAGGGGATCTGTCACGGTGCCTTTTATTCTGAGTTAAGTCATGTAAAGTAAAATAAAGGAAAAACAAAATGAGGACGGACAGCTGTACACTCTAGAGAGAACAGTGTTTACATGCAAAAAAAAAAAAAAAAAAGACCTACAGATTGTTTCAAATTATGACTGGAACAACAAAGCTATGAAAAAATGTGAAATCCTTACATCAGGGCAGCAGAACTACAAAATATAAGTGCTTAATACAAAGTAGGGAAATTAGGGCCTAAGCAAAACTTATCTTAATAACATAACTTAAGAAGATCTCAAAAATAAACATCTGGAAATAAGCAAACATAGAGGGTCAGTCAGCAACCTTATTCAAAATAGATGTCTACTGCTTTAGGATTGTATACATTGGAGGGTGAGTAAAATGAAAAAATAAAAAGAAAAATATAGAGGCTTATAAGATAATTCTGTAACATGAGCATGGAACCATTTCCCTAAAATAAGCAGATGGCAAGTAGAGCTATAAAAAATATTTACTACAGGATACACGATGATATGTAAGACTATATTCATTTTGAGTATTCAGAAATATTAAGAAATAATATCTGCCTAAAACAAAGTATCAAAGATTAAATGAAAGAGAACTGGTTTATATATGCAACAAATACTAAGAAACTAAAGATGTAAGCAGAAAACATATTTGCATAAGGTTAAGGAAGAATCTACCATACACAACGTCAAATTCACAATTTGGAAAATACACTAAAAATATTCTTAAATATGATAGCTATGAAAAAGATGATAATATCAAAAGCAGAGAATATATAGAGAGTATAGTTCTAAGTCATGGATGAACTACATTTTGAGACAAACTGGCATAAGGAAAATAGAAACATGTTGTGATATTCAAAAATATCTCCATGATTTTTTTTAAGTAAACTTTTGACTACAAGAATTCACTCTACTCCAGATTCAAATACAAAAAGAACACCCATTTGACATATTTTGAAGAAGCCTTGAGATTTGATTATAAAAAAATGAAATAATAAATGCACGTGTATAAATAATGTAACCACTTTTTGGGAAAATTAATATAACCCTGGTTTATAGTAAACTCATTCAAGCTTGGTTTATTTTTCACTTGTCATTAATGTAGAAGGACAGCGTGAAACGATTTTTGGACGTGAAAAATTGAACAATAAAAAATAAAAAAAAAGACCTGTGTAATCGGCCCAAAAATGTACTAATTGAAAACATAAACTCTGAAATGAAAAAGAATGTATTTATAGGATGGCATGAGTCCTGATTCTATCTCTCATCTTTGTGATGGCTATTTTATATTAAGTTTATACTACTTATTAATTCAACAAATATTTTTGCACACCAATGTGTCAAGGTATATACTAGTATATCATAATGCTAGTATGAAAGACAAAAATATTTAACAATATGGGAATAAAATCACAAAAAGAAAACATCAATAATGATTCTTAAAGGATGATGTTCCCCAAAACTAATAACAATGACTTCAGTGTATATATTCAGTTTATATTTCATTGAGAGAAATCCGAGAGCAAGAAAATATTATACCTGAATTATTCATTTTACATTGAGGGAGTTATAAGTAATATTCATCCTGAATATGACAACTTTGAAAATAAATTTAATCACATATAATATTTTAAGATCTACTGCATAAATGCTAAATCATTTAAAACAAATGTGAAAGCCAATATATACCTATATGACGCTTAATGAAAATAATTTTAAATGGCATGAATGCTAATACATAAAAATAACATACCAAATATCAACACACATAAATTAATTTAAGCAAGAACACCTATCTGATTTGGCTAAAAGCAATACATGTTTTAAGAATATACTGCTTATAATAGAAACACTGGAAGCTGAAAGTCAAAAATAAAGTATATAAACACAATTTTGAATACAGAGTATTTAATTGTTTTTGTCTGTGATGTGTACAAGAATAGATACAGGTAAATAATATGCCCAAATATCTGTACTTGTTTGCCTTGTTAGCTGATTTTTATTTTATGATTTTTAATTTTCTGTATTTTCACTTTTCCCATGAAGATATATATTCTAAGATTAGAAAAAGAGAGGTGAAGTTTTTTTTAAAAAAACAAAGCTCTCCAGATCATTCACTGTTTTTTTTCTGTAAAATATTTTTCTTCTTGCTTGTCTAATTAACTAGTCAGGTAAGCACTTTGTTATTTTAGCAAAGATGAATAAATCTGGGAATTAATGACTATGAACAAGGGAATATTCTTAGATTTTATGACCTTGACTTTAATGTATCTCTAGAAACATGAGATATTAAATGAGCTGGAACTTGTTTATTTTTCATCATTGGAAGGAATATTTATTCTTACCTGATCTACTTGTCCCACAAGCTCTTGAGATTTATAATTCTAATTTCTTATCAGTTGACAGTTTTGAAATGTTTATTTCATTTGAAAAGGGTGCATACATTGCAAATGTTAAAATACGACAGAAAATATCGTCATGATTCCAGCTTGAATTTAAATTGTAAAATTGTCAGTTTAATCATATTTTATAAGACTATTTAAACCAGTCATCAGCTTCCCCCTCATCCTCTGATTCCTGTGTCCACACAGCACTGCTCTCCAACTGGGGCAAAGGATTCTTTTGCTTCAGAGCATTTTTGATCATTTATAATCTCCCTTACCCAGAGCTAATTGCTTAAAAATCCCTTACACATTTTCCTTTTGCTAAGTTCTACTTGAGGCTTACCATTGCTTAGAGACTTATTTTTGCTTCTCTTCTCTCTGCATGAATTCTTCCTGGCCCCTCTCCACTCTATTTCTGACATATTTTAATTCCTTGTCTCTTTTTAATGTTGAGAGATTAAATTCAGCCTTAGCTTTGCTCCACAGACATGCATATCTCAATTCATGCCAAAGTTCAGCAAAGCAAAAGGGCTTCTAATGAACAGTAGTATCTGAATGAGAAGCCATCTTATTAAGCATACATTTTGGAGTCTCATTCTGCTCTCCAAACACAAATACTTCTTCCTAATATGTAGTATGCCCTCCCCAAGTAGAGTTCAAATGAATTAGGGTTTTTCTATATCTTTACACCACTTAAATATATCCCAGTGGTGCTAAAAATGTGGTCTCCAGATAACATCAGCATCACCTGTTACCTCATTAGAAATGCGCATTCTTGGGCCCTCATCCATATCCGTTGAATCAGAAATTTAGAAGTTTCTCTAGTGATTCTAATTTCATGCAAAAATTAAGAACTAATGAACATAGTCTGCAGCAACATAGAAAAAAGTAATATGCATAATCTCAAAATGTGTTTCCATGTAATCAGCTCATATTTAGAATGACAGAATAAGAATGGGACAGGGGATGTGGCAGTAGGGCGTTACCTGCATTCAAAATCCAGTTCCTGTCATGCTCCTGAACTTGCTTCATCCCTCGTTTTGATATCCAATACCTCCTTGAGCCACTTTGGACTACCCCCTCCTTATTCTGCCAATCACATAGTCTACTTTAATTCATTGCTGGATTCCTGCACACCTGGCCTGGATTTAAATCTGCCCCATCCAAACTTTCCCTGTGCTTTCCACGCACAGGGCTCAGACTACTCCAATGTGAGACTCACCTCGAGGTGACTGCTCAAGGTCTCCTTTCACCCTGTCCCTGATTTCCTGTTTCTAGAGCCCTGTACCACCTGATATATTCTCATTTCAACATTCCAGCATACTTTTCCTAATCCTAATGAAGAATTTTATTCTTGTAAGAATTTAGTGCATGTTCACCACAAACACCAAATGGCCTCCTTTTGCCAGTTCAATAATAGAGAATTGGTCTTAATTTTAAATATAGTTTGATTTAATGAATGCACTTTTCCCCCTTCCTAGCTAATTACCACAACTGATGATAGATTTGGTCCAGTTGCAAAGAATTTTGAAGGAATTAAAATTTATCCTTTATGCAATGGCAATAGTTGAAGAATTTGATAAGCATAGAAGCTGTCATGGGGATGAGAGGGTAAGAGACTGCAATAATTGCTAATAGTTTGGTCTAGAGTTGGGATGGTAAAGATTCAGGTAAATGGATATATTCGAAATTTATTAAGGAGAAAGACATGCAGGACTCTGATTTAAACAGAATAATCGGGGAAGTGAGGAATGAGGTAGAAGTGCCAAAGATAGTTCTCAGATGTCTGCCTTACGTTAGTGGATGATGATGGAACCATTCAGTGAAAATAACCACATTGTAGGGGTTGGGTAGGGAATATTGTTATCACTTACTCTTTCTTCTGCAACAACCACCTAACAGGTCTTTGTGCATGTTTTTATTAGAAAGAGACAGTCATACTGTTTTTACTGATCATTTACTAAAGTGTTGATATATTACATAGTAAGCATATAGTCTCTCTTGTCCTCCTCATGAGAAATCTCTAAAGTAGTTGTCCCTAAGCCAAGTCTCGGAGAAAGAAAATTGAAACACAGATTTAAATGGCTTGTTCAAAATCACATAGTAAGTGGTACAATTCAAACTTTAGAGTTCACGCTCTAAATTTTTGTACATCTGCCTCCTTAAAATACACCTCCATTCCAAAAAATTGAGAATCAATGCCCATTCATTGTTGCTCAGACTAAATCTGTTATTGGACTAACTCAGTCTAACTCTAATATTGGAGTAGTTTCCTGTAGCATGCATCTTTTCTGTGTATTGCTTCTTGTCACCAGTATCACAAAACATTATCTTTTCCTACAGTGCTTATTCTATTAGATCCTCTCAAGCTGTACTTCATCAATCAAAAACATGTATTTCTGCCCCATATTTTAACACCTGTAAATCAGTATTTCTTAAAATTCATTAGATAAAAAAAGTATTGTGTCATAATTTAATTGGCAGCTATTTTTTTCTTAGTGGTACATAAAATTGATACATTTTACAACTAACACCATCTTAGACTCTTTGAAATAGTCTACTTTTTAATTTCCTGACTTTACATACAGATACTCATATAGATATTAAATAAAGTGATATGTGATTGAGATACTATAAACACGTGACCTTAATGTTACCTGGCAAAGGATCATGTTTCCCTAATTCAACCACTCCTTTGCTCTCTAGACTTATTCATAACTTTCCTCTCTCCTTAAACTTCTATTAATGTGTCTCCTATGTGCATTTTCAATTTTAGTAAGAAAATTGAGTAATGAATATTCTGAAACTGCTAAAGTACTTTCTACTTGCAAACAGTATATTTATTAGTTTTGGTTCAATATCTGCTAATATTCTTGTCGTATTAGTTTGTTCTATCAGTTAGAGGAAAATAAGCTAAAATCTCCAATGACAGTTACAGAAGCTTCTATTTCTTATTTTTATTTTTTACTTGGCATAAATTTATGATTTTAATTTAATTTTCACTTGGTATATTTAAGGCTATGATTTACATGTATATATATTGTTATTTTATATTCCTGTGAATTGAAATGTTTCTTATATTTCTTTTTAGTATTCATTTATATGTATATATTTCATCCAAGCGTTGATATGATTAGGTTTTAATGTACCATCCACTATTTTCCATTTGTCCCATCTGTTTCTTGCTCATTGCTTTTTGCTTTGTTGTTACTTTTTGAGTATTTTCTACTATATTTTCAACGTTGGATTTTTATAATGGTAGACCTAGAAATTACTTATCATAATGTATTTCTCACATAATATTTCATGTAAGATATAAAAACTTTAAAACTATTATCTCCACTAAGTTCCCATATTTTGTGATATTAATATCACATACTTCACCTATATGTAGGTCATAAATCATGTAGTGTAATACAGGGGGAGCAGCCATAATCTGAAAACCTGAAATTCAAAATGCTCCAAAATCTAAAACTTTTTGAGAGCTGACATGACATCACAAATGGAAAATTCCATAAAATCATTTAAAACACTATATAAAATTACCTGTAGGCTATGGGTGTAAGATGTGTATGAAACCTAGATGAATTTTGTGCTTAGACTTTGGCCCCATTTTCAAGATATCTATTATCTATTTGTAAATGTTATAAAATCTGAAAGAATCAGAAATTTGAAACACTACTGGTCCCAAGCATTTTGGATAAGGGATACAATTGTATTAATCTACTCAGGCTGCCATAACAAAATAGCATAGTCTGGGCTGCTTAAACTCCAGAAATCCATTCTCAAAGTCATGGAGTCTGGAAAGCTCAAGATCACAGTCTCATCCTAGCCAAGTTCTGGTAAGGGCTCTTTCCTGCTTATAGGTGGCCACATTTTTCACTGTCTCCTCACGTAGAGAAGAGAGAGGGAACAAGCTCTTTGGTGTCTCTTTCTCTTGTTATAAGGCCTCTGATTCTAGTTACCTCTAATCCTAGTTACCTCTAATCTAATTCTAGTTACCTCTAATCCTAGTTAACTCTCCATCTCTAAACACCATAACTTTGTGGGGTAGAGTTTCAACGTACAAAGCAAGACATGGTGGGAGGTGAACATTTCACTCTACAGAAACAATATGGTTTAATATAGCTCTTCTTTGTTTTAATGAGTCAATTGTTACTTGCATAATTTAAGAACCGAAATAAAAGTGTTGTTTGTTTGCTAACATATTTACAATCTCTGCTATTTATTTTACCAGTAGATCTGAATTTCTACCTAGTGTTATTTCTCTACACTTAATTTCATTTGGCTTATCATGTTGTATACTTGTTTTCCCAACAAACTCTCTTTTCAACTTAGCTGAAAATTTCTTTATTTTAAGCATTTGCCTTACGGTAATTTTTATGGGATATAGAATTTTAGGCTAAGTCTTTTTTTTAATCTTTCAGTGCTTTAACTATATCGATTTTTTTCTTTCTGATGAGAAATCAGCCATCATTTGTTTTTGTAATACTATTATATATAATTTGTCTTATTTTCATCCTGTGTCTGCTTTTAAAATTGTCTTCTTATATTTGGTTTTCAATGTGTTTGTTTTTACCTGGCATGCATTTTTTCTAAATCTCTTAATTTTAAAGGTTAACACTTTTAATCAAATGTGGAAATTTTTCACCATTTTTAAAATTTTATTTTTCCTGACTCATTCTATCTTTTCTCCATTTCTGGATTTATACTGTTTGGCATAGTTTCACAGGAAACCAACCATCAGTCCATTTTTCTTTCAGTATTTTCTCTGTTCTTCAGCTTGGATACTTTTGATTGAACTGTCTACAAGTTCACTGACCTTTACTTCTGGCATGGCCAATTTATTCTTCATCTAATGTAGTCATTTTCCTAAACTATGATAAGGTAGTTTTCAGTTCTATAATTTCCATGCAGTACCTTGTTTTGAGTTTTCATTTCTCTGCTAAGAATCCTCAGCTTTTCACACATTATGTCTATATTTTCCATCATAGCTCTTACATGTTTGTAATGGCTGTTTTAAAGTCCCTGTGCTAATTTTACCATCTGAATAATTTTGTTGTTGGTTTTTACTGGCTTTTCTTTCTATAGATTTGTCACATTCTTTTTCCGTGTCTAGTACTTTTTACTTGTATGCTGGAAAATGTACATTTTATAGAGACTTGATTATGTTGTCTTCCTTTAAAGGTTATTCTGTTTAGTTATGGCAGGCAGCTTAATTATTTGAGGATTCTCTTGATTTTGTCAAAGCATTTGCTTTATGCTTTGTTAGAAGGAGTGTATTTTGGTTCATCTTTAGCTGTATATCATGACCCTAATTCTGGTGCATAGTCCTTATTCTTAAGGTATAGTTTTTATGGTTTCTCAGCTGGATGCCTGAGGTACTTAGCAATTCTCTCCACATCTGTTAACCACAAACAACTTCTTGTATTTCTGAGCTACTTGCAGCCTGTTAGAGCTTGCTGAGGTTTGTTCTCTGAGTGTACGTGCCAGCCATGGACCAAACACCTGAGAGAAACCCCTTCACAGGTCTCAAATGCCTTCTTCTGCTCAACAGCCCTTCCTCATGTACCCCACTCCACAGTCACCTCAGAGGCTTCAGACTTTTGGGCACTACATCCATGCTAAACTGATAGAGATCCCCAGGGAGAAAGTCAACAGGAACGTGAGGCATAATTTGTGTTTTACTTCTTTGGAGGATCACTGATTTCTCTTGTTTGTGGTCAAATGCCTGGAGTATGAAGATTAGTTTGACACAAGTCAATTTATCAAGGCTGAGAGAGAAGTCCTGAGTCTTCTCTCGAATTGTATTTTTTCAAACTGTCATGTCTCATGCCTTTGTTTTAAATTGTGACTACTCTAGCAATCCATAATTTTCTAATTTTCTGATTCTAAGCTTTTGGAACTTTTCATAGGCCTGATTCCCTAGAAGGACAGGCAGAGTTGAGAATTCTGTTAGAGTGATATACTGAGGGAGGACTCTCAGGAGAGGGCATGGGTAAAGCAGGCTAGAAAAGGGAACAAGCCAAGCAAGAATATGGTTTTGCTGAAAACTAACTTCAGCCTGGTCCTATGAGAAGTTCTAGAACATAGGCTAAACCACAGAGTTATTCTCCACCTTGAAGCAAGTGCTCTAGGCTTATGTGCCCTCATTTCAGTCTGGAATGACCATTCTGTGCAGTAGAGGTGGGAATGTTGGGATAGAGATTTATAATCTCCCAGACAAGTTTGCTCCTATTTAGCTGAGGTAAATTTCTTCAGTCAAAGAAGAGCCTCTAAGGCTTTAGCAATGAACATTCGCCTTGCTGGTGAAGGGATCCTGAGTAGAAAAAAGATGTTACAGTCAACTATCATCTTGGACACCAAATAAATAATTTTTAATGTAGTAGAATAGATTTTAAATAAAGGCAACACTAAGATTTAGTGTTCGATACTTTCATATAAGCAGCAGCCTTTTCAGTTCTAAGCTTTTTTTTAGAGGGTTGAGTTTGTTGAAAAATTAGAGTGTTATCATATATATCTTGCAACATATATTTTTACAGACCTCCCTGTAAACCACATCTCTAGTTAGTCTGAGAATGAAATTAGTCTAGTCAAAACTGCTTATTTTATCTAAAAATACCTAAATTTTCTAATTTTGTGTATTAGTTACTTTAGTTAAATATCAGGCAAAGTTTTACATTTCTTTTTAAATTAAGTTTTGATTTTGGATAATTTCCAATTCTGAGGTAAAAATACCCTAGAAAAGTGTTAACTTTAATAATTTAAAATTAGCAACTCCTATTTTCACAAGGATAGTAGAATCATCAATTTTCTTTGTCTATAAACATGTATTGCCTCTGTAAAGAAAGAAATGATCTCTAGAGAAACTTTAGTCATTATCTTCCAAGTAGTATATAACTTTTTATTAGTTTTCCCATTATGATTATCATCATCGTTGGTAATATATGGAATAATCTACTTAGAATTTTCTCACGTATTTTTAGCAGCTGTGAGTGGAAATCTTTCTAAATACAATATGGTATTGAATATTTTGAAAAATCTCAGCTTTTTACCTTTAACATCATAAAATTGAAAGCATTTGTTCAAAATAAATGATTTTTGTTGATGTTTATTATTTACTGAATGGTCACTATGTTGCATGCAATGCTTTTCTGTTTTATTGTTTCCAGTAGAAATGGAAATCATTCTCTTCAATTTTAGCCAGCAAAAAAGAATCCTCACCAAGGATGTATGAATTTATGCATACTTAAAATCTTCTGAGGATGATCTATAATGCCTGCTTTCAATTAAAGTACAGGAAATACCCTGTATAATGCGTGTCCTGTCAGAAAAGTGACATGGGAAATGAATACTAACATTTTATGAGGCTGCTACATCACCTCATATTGAAAAGGTAGGTCAATCAATTAGTCTTTGAAAAAATAATGCTGTGACTCATTTTAAGTAAAACACTGCACATGTTTATAAGGAAATAAAATAGGGAAACCTACATCTTATAGCTTTTGCATTGCAATTGGTGGCATCCTGGCATGGTGAGAGCCACAAACAAAAGAGGGAAAATAGTGCTTCTTTCAAATATCGTAGTCAGAAGAAATACCACTGATAGAAAGAGAAACTAATGAGATTTTGAATAAAAGAAAACCTAAAAAGAAAAAGCAAGGAGGGGAAGTGACTTTCCTTATTATCTACTTAGGATATAAATAGATTCTTCATAGAGTAAAAAAGTCATCAACCTATCAAATGAGAGAAAAAAGTATGTAAATTTCACAAAATCAGCAAATCTTCACACACCCTCAGACTCGAAAATATAACTCTAGAAATTTTCAGATTTAAAGACTATATAGGGCAGACCGTTACATACCTGTTAAGAGGATTCACAAGTTTAGCCCTATAGCCTCTGAGATTTACATTGAAAGCTTTTTGCAAACATTAACCCACTTCCCAATGAGAAGTCTTGACAGATTCAAGAATAAAAATCAAGAATTGGTCAATTGTCATTCTCACTCTTTCCATGGTAATTCACTTGGCATTGTACAGACCTATGCACATAGAGCTTAGCATGAAAGACACTCTGAAGAGCACTTGAAATTGAAATGTTTGAAATTTCAAAGGAGTTAAATGAAGCTGAGTTAGCCTGGTCTCATTTTCTTGGTCAGTAAAGCTTTTCAGAGAGTGAAAGCCTGTATGTCAGCAGTGTATTCTATGTAAATAAAAGAATCTTCACATAAGACATCTGTTTTAATTAAAGCTGAAAAATGAAATGCTTCATTGAGAAAACAAAGCTATCTCTTTTCTCAGCTTTCTAGTCTGTAGGTATTTCCCAGAATTTAAAATCAGAAATGTTTAAGTGGGAACAGCAATCCATTAGCAGATTTCTCCAGACATTTGAAATATTGAGGGTCGTTTATATTTGACTATGCTCACATGGCAAGTGCTCAGTGAACTCTTTAAGGAGCTGAAGTATCTTCTAAGAATTCTGCCAGAAAATAAAAAAAAAAAGTCACCATTTGTTAGCTGATTTAGGTTTTAGGCAGCTAAGAACTGAGGAGTTTGTTTTCACCTGGAGATGTGGAATAGACTCTGCCAGCGGGTCAGAGACAGGCCAAGAGAATCGGGGAGCTGGCTATCTCACCCGAGGAGCTAATAGAGGAGAAAATAGGATTGTGCCCAGCCTGCATCCTTAGAGGATGCAACTATCAAGACTAGAAACAACGAAATTCACATAGAAATGCAGCAAAAGAAAGGGTCAGAAAAACACAGATAACGTGTAGGCCAGGATCTCAGAAATAAGAGGAAAAGGGCATAGCTTGAGTGTCTCAGTGCTGAGACATGCAACAAATTCCAAAGGGCCAGGGTAGATCAGAGGTAGGAACTCCATATACAGAGGTAACAAGTTAGATTGAAATCTGTGAAATTAAATGACCCCAGAAAGTCTTCAACTGTGACACATTATATATCCTAGTGAGAAAAATTCAAAATGTTGGTCGTGCCTGGTATAGAAATAGATTTCAGAATATTTTGTTATTGTTAAAATTATTGTTCGCTAAATTATCTTCAGTATATGTTAACTTCCTTTTGCTAGTTCAGTTACATTTTTTATTTAAAAATAAACAGTATTCTTTAATATGCTCTAAAAAAAAACGCCACTGCTTATGATCTTCTACAGTATCCATTGTCATAGCTGTATGTCTGCTATGATAGAACTCTACACTTGGATATGATACCTGTTTTGCCATCTACTGGAAACTACTTCAAATTACAGACCGACACACTAGACCAGAGACAATATTGCTAAAATAATTCAACTCTCTAAGTAGTGAGATAACAGTGAAATTTGAGGTGGACAAAAGTAGCAAAAAATAGGCAGAGTGTGATAACTGCTTTCATTCCTAAATGATCACAGCCTATGTGAATTTCTTCATCCAACGTGTCTGATGTGATTTTTGTTGGTGCAGTAAACACCTTATCACCTGATTGCTCTAAATAATCTATTTTGGACACAAAGGGATACTCCAAACTTTTATTACTAAAGACAGACAAGTTTGAATTTATTCCATAAAGAAACTTACCAGTACTTCCTAAATTGATGTTTTATTCTAAACACTGATATTCTGATGTTACATATTCTCATCATTCTTTTTATGATATTTACTCAAAGAAAAAGGAAATGCTATGTATCATAAAAAGGATAATCTAAGGCAAATGTACAGATATTTGAAAAACGTAGAAAATGTAATATAATGCATCAAAATGTAGGTTTTAAAGTTTCTTTCTTTTTGCTGCTAATAAATTGGGCCCAGAAAGATATGGTGATAAAACCACAATTGTGTGGTGGTTAACATTCAGTGTACAAACATCAAGCTTTGGAAAGGGTATGCTATAACTTCACCTCAACCACAACAAAGCTTTTTTAGAGGGTTTAATTTTCATTAATTTTTCTTCTGATAAGATTTCAAGTATCAGAAAACAATTTTAAAAAAATCAAATTAACAGTATTTTGGTACCAACAATATATGGTATACATTTGTCTACAAAAGAAATGGGATTTCCTGTTATTACAAAACCATGCTGTTCCAAATAAAGCTCATCAAAAATTCTTTCTTCGTTACATTAAACTTTGTTTCACATAAGAAAATACAACCATCCGAAAGCTTGCTATATTGCGAATTTTATAGTTTTCTTCATGAAAATTGACAAATGATAAAAAAGCAAAAGCTGAATATCCACCATCTATCCACTTCTGTAAATACTACAGAAGTGATTTGTATTCACAATACTATATATGCCCCTGCCTTCAGATCTTTGAATTATGCTTCTTAAAATATACTGAATCAATCTTGAAGAATTATATGACGGCAAAGATCCTTGAAAGTATATCTGATTCATTCTTTTGGCTTCAGCTGAAAATGCATAAAAGTCATGCTAGACAGGTGAGTCTTATTATTCAATAACTACACTGTAGCAGAATCCACAAATTCTACTCCAAATAAGTACATTCTGGAATCCAATGACCTTTGCTATTAAGGTAGTCATCAACATATGTGACTGGGTTTCTGCTACTATAGCTTAAGTTTATATTCCCAGTGGAAATAAAGAGCAACATGATGATGCTGTACATTTAAGATTTTATCTGTGAGTTCTGTGGAATAACATCTAGTCACAAGATATTTAGTCTCACTAAAAATCCCTTTCATGTTAAAATTAATGTTCAAATATTAGATTTACATCATATGCTAGTCTCAATTTTCTAAGAAATAAATGTATCCACTTATCCACATAGATTCTATTTATGTTACAGAATTATTGCTTTTAAACTTAAGCAGAAAGGTTCAATGTCTTGTTCCAGTTTTGACATTCTAAGGAACACATTATCAGTTATTTACCTGGATTTCAGTATATTGATTTTCTTTAGCATTTTGGTTTCAATTTTGTCTGTAGCGAGAGGACAATAGACTCATTATCTCAAGAGATTTACCCTTGGCCTTATGTTACTATTACAGAAAAATGCTAGAAAGTACTATCAGGCTAAAAAGTGACTTAGAGAAAAAAAGTTGTGATCTTTTTTTTTTTTTTTTTTTTGCTCTGTTGCCAGACTGGAGTGCAGTGGCACGATCTTGGCTCACTGCAATCTCCAGTCCCGGGTTCAAGGGATTCCCCCGCCTCAGCCTCCCAAAGAGATGGGACTACAGGTGAGCACCACCATGCCAGGCTAATTTGTGTGTGTGTGTGTGTGTGTGTGTTTTAGTAGACATGGGGTTTCACCATGTTGGCCAGGATGGTCTCCATCTCCTGATCCTCCCCCCTCAGCTTCCCAAAATGCTGGGATTACAGGCATGAATCACCTCGCCTGGCCCGGAATGCCTTTCCAAAGGCTCTATTCAACTTCTCAAAATCATGAAGAAACTAAGTTGCAGTGTCTCTTAAATATTCCCCAATGCCAAAGAACACTGATCTTGCATAGGGGTCTGATGTATACCTGTATTTGCTCTATTTTAGGAGGGAGAATTAAGCTTAATGTCATGGTTCAGTTGAACTAAATTATAATCAGAGCCTGGAAACTCAGCTTCTAGGTACGTCTCATCAAACCTATCACTGGTACTTATGTCCACATCACATTTTGTCGTCGTCTTTTCTGACAAGTGGTTTCAGTTCTAAGAAAAACAGTTTGTCTTCCCTAACAAAATAAAAATTTTGAGCTGGTCTGGTAGGTAGAAACTCATTCCAAGTGATTATTTTAAGAGATCAATAATGTCATACAGTTTGTAACAAGATCTTTTCTGTTTCATTCTGTGCCCTTGTATTCTCTTTGGTTTAACCATATGTAACCCAGATGCAAAAGTGCTTAGGAGGGATGATTTGGATTATACAGCAAATCCAGTCCAACTGGAATAATAGAAATTATTCACTAAAACATTGATCTAACTAATTGATTCATCCAATAGCAAGTCTTTCTTTAGAATGCTATATGCAGTACATTTTGCTTAGTGTTACAGGTTCTATTAAGAGGAGTGCATATGTTGGAAAGCAGTTTTACCCTAAATATATGCAGTTGACCCCTGAACAACATGACTTTCAACTGCACTGGTCCCCTTATACCTGGATTTTTTTTTCAATAAATATGTTGGAACAGTTTTTTTGAGATTTGTGACAATTTGAAAAAACTTGCAAACTGTGTAGCCTAGAAATATCAAAAATTAAGAAAAAGTTATATATGCCATATTAACATTTACTACCATAAAATATAAACAAATCTGTTACAAAAAGTTAAAATTTTTTGAAACCCATGCAAACACAGACTGTACATGGTACCAATTACAGTTGAGAGAAATGTAAACAAACATAAAGATGGAGTATTAAATCGTAACTGGCATAAAATGAAGTGTAGTACACACTTAACTACTGTAATAATTTTGTAACCCCCTCTTGTAGCTGTCGTGGTGGAGTGAAGTGTTGAGAGGGTCTGCTTAAAACACTTTTGTGATGTTGATCATCTCTGCATAAGCAGTTCATCTCTTCAGTAAATTGCGTATCTCAGTAAAACATGATCTCCTGTGCTTCTCATGTACTTTTAATTATGTTTAATGCAATACCATAAACCTTGAATAACACCATGGAAACCATAGGAGGTGCAACTAGTGATGCTGGAAGTGCTCCCAAGAAGCAGAGAAAAGTCATGACATCACAAGAAAAGGTTTAATTACTTGATATGTACCATAGATTGAGGTCTGCAACTGCCGTTTCTCACCACTTCAGACAGACTGTTCATCTTGAAAACAGATAGCACAAAATTATGGTATAAAATTACAGTATCACTAAATGAAGTATAGTACTTATTGTAAATGTATTGTCTCTTCCTTATAATGTCTAAGTAGCATTTTCTTTTGTCTGGCTGAATGTATTGTAAAAATACAATATGTAATATATTTAACATACAAATTATGTGTTAGTTAACTCTTTATGTTATTGGTAAGAATTCTGATAAAAAGTAGGCTACTGGTAGTTAAGATTTTGGGAATGCAAAAGTTATACATGTATTTTTGGGGTAGACAACCCCAACTCTCTCATTGTTCAAGGGCCAACTGCACAGGTATTTGGTCCTCTGAATTAATGCCTTCACAAAATACAAAATGTTTTTATTTTGTGTCTAGCATGTTTTAGTCAGTATTATGTTTATACCTATGTGGCATATATAACTAAGGTTTGATGATTTTCATTGCCATATATGGTTTCATTGAGTAATTATATCGCAACCATTCATTCCATTATTGATGTCCATTTGTGTTATTTCCAGTTTGTAGCAGTTTAAAAAAAGGCCACTGTGAACATTTGCAACATGTCTTATTGCACCAGTGCACCTGCATATGCTGGACAGGTGTGGAGTTTCAAACTCATGTAAACTATCTACTTTCAAAGTCGGTAAATAGTACAAAACGGTTTTCCAAAGTGTTCATACTAAATTTTAGTTCTACCAGCTGTGTATGAGAGATCCTCTTGCTCCAGATTCTTGTAGAAACTTGGCATCATTGATCTGTAGTACTATTCTATAGGATGTGTCATGGTATATGGTAGTGGTCTTTATTTGAATTCCCCAAATGATTATGAAGTTGTACACATTTTCTTTTCAATTCTTTTCCTTTTTAGCCATTTTGAGATTCTGTTGTGTAAAGTGCATGTTTAAGTCTCTTGCCTCTTTTGGATTCTGTCTTACTCTTATTGATATGTAGTTTTTTCCATATTCTAGATATAAGCTTTTTCTAGATCATAAGGATCATAAATTTTTCCCCCATTCTGTCTTTTGTCTTAATAGTATCTTTTGGTACATAATTATAATGTAATATGATTCATCAATTTTTTATTGTTAATGCTTTTGGGAGTCCTGTTTGAAATATTTCTCTACTCAATGTTAATGTTCTTCAATGTTTTCTAAAATTTTTCATGTTTTGCCTTCCATATTTAGAGCTACAATGCACCAGCCATTGTTACTTTATATATGATATGAGTAAAGGTCAAAGTCTTTTTTTCAAAATATAAATAAATACCCAATTGGCACTTTCTAATTTTGAAATAACAATCTTCCCCTACTATTGTGTCATCCTTGTCACATATAAAACTTTAGATATTCATGAGGCTGTTCTGATATATCTGCTCTGTTATGTTGATGTATTTATTTATCTTTGTCAATATCTACTCTCAATTCATTGTTGTTTTATATTGTCTGTACCTCTGATAGGACAAGTCTTATCATCTTATTCTACTTTTTTTAAGGGTGTCTTGCTTTAACATGTTCCCGGCATTTACAAATCCACAGCAGCTTACCAATGCGTACATAAAAATCTGCTAGCATTTTTGCTGTGATTCATACTACTTTATATTTAATTTTATATTGGGCATATAGATATATTTGGAGTGAAATAACATGTTCAACAAACCACCATGACACAAGTTTAGCTATGTAACAAACCCGCACATGTACCCCTGAACTTAAATTAAAATTAAAAAAAAAATTTAAAAAAAGCTTTAAACTAAAAAAATAAATAAATAACTCTCTCCATTCTTAGACCAGGTATGTACTTTCATTAATTTAGGTCTTCTTAAGTCTGTCTTAACAGTTTCTAATGCTCTGTGTGGCATTCTTTCACATAATTTAAAGTATTTGAAATATTTTGATGGTGTTATATAGGCCATATATACACACATATGCTCTTCTATCTTTTTACATTGTAGCCAACAACTTTGTAAAATTTGCATATTCACTCTAAAAATACATACATGCAAACTCTTTTTCCTTTTCCACTCTTTTTTTAATTGAAAAAATTAATCCTTTATTACAAACCTTTGTAGTAGAGCACATCTCCCCATGATTTTTGTTATCCGATATAAAAACATGCATTGTACCTAAGGTGGGTGTGTTCCTCCTCTTCCTTTTGGAAATGACCTACTCTGTGTAAAGTAGTTATTCTTTCACTTTTTTTCTTTTTATTTTTTTTTTTAAACTTTGGGCTCTGGGCTACATGTACACATCCTGCATCCTGCAGGATTGCTGCATAGGTACATACATGCCATGGTGGTTTGCTGTCTCCATCCCCCCTCCCCCATAGCCTACATCAGGCATCAGGCATTTCTCCTGGTGTTATCCCATTATCAAATTAATGAAGTTTCACCTGTTTATAATTTGTTAGAAGTTTAATTTTTTTAAATCATGAATATATGTTTAATGTTATAAAATCTGTTTTCTTGTTCAATTTAGATTAAATTGGTGACATTTGTTCTTTATTTTGTTAATATGAATGATTTAATTGATTATTAAAGGTTAAACCTTACATACTCATAAATAAACTAAATTTGATCATGATATTTCATATATTTACCTATTACTAAATCTAATATGGCTTTAATTTGCTGATATTTTCAGAATCTATGCTTAATGTGAAATTTTTCTTCAGTATCCTTCTTTTAATGTCATTTTGGATTTAGGTCCAGAGTATCTTTGCCTCACAAAATGATATGAAAAGATCTCTCTGTCATATCATGGGAGTGTTACTTTTTTCCTTAACGATTTGGTGTAAACTGGTGAAAAGAACTAGAATACATAATTTTAGTTGTTGAAAAATTTAAACGATCTATTTAATAATTCCAAAATAAGATTAGATAGATTTACTATTTTTCTCCTTTTCTGTGTCAGGTTTATAAGCAGTTTTATTGGCCAACCTCTTGCTTCTCCTTTTGTGTTTCTATTTGCCTATACCTGAGCTCACAACTATTGCTCCTGTGTTTTCACTTATTCTTCTGTGCAGTCCATCATTTTGTGTCTCTGGGCTTTATTCTGGATATGTTCTTCTGATTCTCCTCCCAGTTTACTACACTGTCTTCTGTTGTATCTAATATAGAGTTTATCAATCTATTTCATTATTATTTTTAGTTGTTTTATTTTTTAATTCTATGTAAAAGATTTTTATTATCTTTATTAATATCTTTTAATCAATAAAATATTTTTAGTATCTTTTAATTCACACATGGTAATATGTAATTCTTAAATATTCTCTTTTAAAGTTCTAATTTTGTGCTTTATATCCTTGACTATATTAAGACTCATGATTGTATAATTTGTGTCTGATAACTCCATTAAATGGATTTCATGAGGATTGTGGATCCCTTTGTTATAGTCTTTCTTCCCTCTTTGTTCTTATTCTTCCTCTTCCTCTTCCTCCTCTTCTTCTTGTCTTCTGCTTCTAACTTTGTTTTTACTTTTTAAATTTTGCCACCTCATATGCCTGCTTCTTTTTGGCTTCATGAAATAAATAAATCAGTGTCTAAGATGACATTATATTCCCATTAAGAATATTATGCTTTCTACTGGCAAATAGTCAGGGCCACATGCAATACATAGGATCTTGATCTAATTTTGTTATCAAGGAGGTCAACAACTAAAATATTTTCCAATGGCAATCTCTTCAAAATTTCCTTTCATCCAGAGACGGGGGTATGCATGGTTCTCCTCTCTCCTTAATGCTCCCTGAATACCAACTTCTGTCTCCATGTCTTGTGAGGTTGTCCAAAACCTGCTCATATTCTTAGCCTTTTTGAGATTTACCTAAAGAAACCAAAATATGAGGCTCACCTCCCTGAATTTTATTCTTTTCCCACATCTTCACCCCATGATTCTTCACTGCCTTGGTAACTCGGTGCTGCCTTCAAGCTGAGTTTTAATACAGTTTTATCTTGGTCTCAAGGTTCGTCTATTTTCCTAGATTGCCATTGCCCTAAAGTTGAATAATGTTTTCAAGTAGGTAACATTAAGAGAGAAAGTAAAACAACAACAACAACCAACAAAAACAAAAGCAGGCAGAGATCCAAGGTGGCTATATACGAAAAGCTGTGGAGTGCAGTTCCCAGTGAGAAAAAACTCAGAGGGTGAGTGATCATCACATTTCCAAACAAGTTTTTACTGCCCACAGACCAGGAGATTCCTGGGCTGAAAAGCGCCATGAGTTTCCAGCATGGCTGTTTCAGCCGGCACCACAGGTCTCTGCACAAAAACGCACACAAATCTGGGCAGCCGTTTCAACTGGCGCCTAGAAGTTCTGGGAGACAGAACCGCCCATTTGACTAATAAAAAGAGGGCTGAAACAGGGATCTAGGTGATCTGGCTCCATGGGTCCCACGCCAACAAAGACCAGCAATCTGAAACACTCTGGATTGAGAGTTTCGCAGCAAGTGCAGCTGGACCCGGGACAGTCCAGCATGGTGGGGGAAGGGCATCAGCCATTACCAAAGCAGTCCAACACTACCAAGGTAGTCCACCATTACCAAGGCAGTCCACCATTACCGAGGCAGTCCACCA
Organism: Cacajao melanocephalus; assembly: GCA_963573385.1. Classification (NCBI taxonomy): domain Eukaryota; kingdom Metazoa; phylum Chordata; class Mammalia; order Primates; family Pitheciidae; genus Cacajao; species Cacajao melanocephalus. The sequence goes on along the minus strand of CAUYLG010034701.1, from coordinate 3,228 downwards.
TAACCCAGGCAGTCCACCATTACTGAGGCAGTCCACCATAACCCAGGCAATCCACCTTTACCAAGGCAGTTTGCCATTACTGAGATGGTCCACCATTACTGAGGCAGACCACCATTACTGAGGCAGTTCTAACTGTACCTCTGTAAACAAAACCACAAGGAAGTTCATACAACAGCAGGGCAGAGCCCGTGGCAGCTCAGCAATGCCTCTGCTGGCAGACTGTGACTAGGCTACCTACTTGCTGGGCAGGGCATATCTGAAAAAAGGCAGCAGCATGTCAGGAACTTATAAATAAAGCCCCACCTTCCCAGGGCAGAGTACCTGGGAAAAAAGGCAATTATGAGTTCCACTGCAGTAGACTTAAACATAACTGCCCATCAGCTCTGAATGGAACAATGGAGCTCCCAGCTCAGCACCTGAGTTCCTATAAAGGACAGACTGTCTCCTCAAGCAGCTCCCTGACCCCTGTATATCCAAAGAGACACCTCATAAAGGAGAGCTCAGGCTGACATCTGGTGGGTACCCTTTTGGGACGAAGATAACAGAAGAAGAAACTGGCAGCAACCCTTACTGTTCTGCAGCTGCTGCAGGTGATCCCCAGGCAAGCACGGTCTGGAGTGGACTTCCAGAAGTCCTACAGCCGAGGAGAATGACTGTTAGAAGGAAAACAAACAAACAAACAACAAAAAAAAAAGAAAGAAAGAACATCAACATCAGCAAAAAGGAAGTCCACTCAGAGACCCTACCCAAAAGTCACCAACTACAAAGACCACAGGTCCATGAAGATGAGAAGAAATCAGCGCAAAAAGGATGAAAACACCAAAAACCAGAATGCCTCTCCTGCTCCAAGGGATCACAAATCCTCATCAGCAAGGGAACAAAGCTGTTTAGAGAATGAGTCTGATGAATTGACAGAAACAGGCTTCAGAAAGTGAGTAACAACAAACTAGTCTCAGCTAAAAGAACATGTTCTAAGCCAATGCAAAGAAACTAAGAAACCTTGAAAAAAGGTTACATGAGATGCTAACAAGAATAAACAGCTTAGAGCAGAATATAAATGACTTGATGGAACTGAAAAACATAACATGAGAACTTCATAACTAATACATAAGTTTCAATAGCCAAATTGACCAAGCAGAAGAAAGGATATCAGAGATTGAAGATCAACTCAATGAAATAAAATGAGAAGGCAAGATTAGAGAATAAAGAGTAAAAAGAAATGAACAAAGCCTCCAAGAAATATGGGATTATGTGAAAAGACCTTATCTGCATTTGATAGGTAGACCTGAATATGACGGAGAGAATGAATCCAAGCTCGAAAATACTCTTCAGGATATTATCCAGGAGAACTTCTCCAATCTACCAAGGCAGGCCAATATTCAAGTCCAGGAAATACAGACAACACCACAAAGATATTCCTTAAGAAGAGCAACCCCAAGGCACATAATCATCAGATTCACCAGGGTTGAAATGAAGGAAAAAATGCTAAGGGCAGCCAGAGAGAAAGGTCTAGTTACTCACAAAGGGAAGCCCATCAGACTTACAGCAGATCTTTCAGCAGAAACCCTACAAGCCAGAAGACAGTGGAGGTCCATATGCAACATCCTTAAAGAAAAGAACTTTTTAACCTAGAATTTCATATCCAGCCAAACTATGTTTCATAAGCAAAGGAGAAATAAAATCCTTTGCAGATAAGCAATTGCTCAGAGATTTCATCACCACCAGGCCTGCCTTACAAGAGCTCCTGAAAGAAGCACTACATGTAGAAAGGAACAACCAGTACCAGCCACTTGAAAAATGTACCAAGTGGTAAAGACCATCAACACAATGAAGAAACTGCATCAGCTAACAGGCAAAACAACCAGCTGGCATTAAAATGGCAGGATCAAATTCACGCATAACAATATTAACCTTAAATGTAAATGGGCTAAATGCTCCCATCAATAGATACACACTGGCAAATTGGATAAAAAATCAAAACCCATCAGTTTGCTGTATTCAGGAAACCCATTTGATGTGCAAAGGCACACATCGACTCAAAATAAAGGGATGGAGGAAGATTTATCAAGCAAATGGAGAGCAAAAAAAGCAGGAGTTGCAATCCTAGTCTCTGATAAAACAGACTTTAAACCAACGAAAATCAAAAGAGACAAAGAAGGGCATTACATAATGGTAAAATGATCAAGGCAACAAGAAAAGCTAATAATCCTAAATATATACACACCCAATACAGGAGCACCCAGATACATAAAGCAAGTTCTTAATGACCTACCAAGAGACTTACACTCCCACACAATAATAGTGAGAGACTTTAACACTCCACTGTCAATATTAGACAGATCAACGAGACAGAAAATTAACAAGGATATGTAGGACTTGAACTCAGATCTGGACCAAGCAAACCTAATAGACATTTACAGAACTCTCTACCCCAAATCCACAGAATATGCATTCTTCCCAGCGCCACATCACACCTACTCTAAAACTGACCACATAATTGGAAGTAAATCACTCCTCAGCAAATACAGAAGAACGGAAATCATAACAAACAGTCTTTCAGACCACAGTGCAATCAAATTAGAACTCAGGAATAAGAAACTAACTCAGAATCATACAACTTCATGGAAACTGAACAAATGGCTCTTGAATGTTGACTGGATAAACAAGGAAATGAAGGCAGAAATAAACATGTTCTTCAAAACCAACGAGAACAAAGACACAACATACCAGAATCTCTGGGACATATTTAAAACAGTCTCTAGAAGGAAATGTATAGCAATAAATGCCCACATGAGAAGCAAGGAAAGATCTAAAATATACACCCTATAGTCAAAGTTGAAAGAGCTAGAGGAGCAAGATAAAAAAAACTCAAAAGCTAGCAAAAGACAAGAAATAACTAAGGTCAGAGCAGCACTGAAGCAGATTGAGACACAACCCTTCAAAAATCAATAAATCCAGGAGCTGTATTTTTTAAAAAGATAACAACATAGACCACTAGCCAGATTAATAAAAAAGAGAGAATAATCAAATAGATGTAGTAAAAAATGATAAAGGGGGTACCACCACCAATTCCACAGAAATACAAACTACCATCAGAGATTACTACAAACAACTCTATGCACATAAACCAGTAAACCTGGAAGAAATGGATAAATTCCTGGACACTTGCACCCTCCCAAGCCTAAACCAAGGAAGAAGTCAAAACCCTGAATAGACCAATAACAAGGG
>CAUYLG010034699.1:0-40539 GCA_963573385.1 Cacajao melanocephalus | reverse complement strand
TTCTGGTATGTTGTGTCTTCATTCTCGTTGGTTTCGAAGAACATCTTTATTTCTGCCTTCATTTCATTGTTTATCCAGTCAACATTCAGGAGCCAGTTGCTCAGTTTCCATGAAGTTGTATGGTTCTGAGTTTCTTAATCCTGAGTTCTAATTTGATTGCACTGTGGTCTGAGAGACTGCTTGTTATGATGTCTGTTCTTTTGCATTTGCTAAGAAGTGACTTACTTCTAATTATGTGGTCAATTTTAGAGAAGGTGTGATGTGGTGCTGAGAAGAACGTATATTCTGTGGATTTTGGGTGGAGAGTTCTGTAGATGTCTATTAGGTCCGCTTGGTCCAGATTTGAGTTCAAGTCCTGGATATCCTTGTTAATTTTCTGTCTCGTTGATCTAATATTGACAGTGGAGTGTTAAAGTCTCCCACTATTGTTGTGTGGGAGTCTAAGTCTCTTTGTAGGTCATTAAGAACTTGCTTTATGTATCTGGGTGCTCCTGTATTGGGTGCGTATATATTTAGGATCGTTAGCTCTTCTTGTTGCATTGATCCTTTAACCATTATGTAATGCCCTTCTTTGTCTCTTTTGAGCTTTGTTGGTTTAAAGTCCACTTTATCAGAGACTAGGATTGCAACTCCTGATTTTTTTTGCTCTCCATTTGCTTTGTAAATCTTCCTCCATCCCTTTATTTTGAGCGTATGTGTGTCCTTGTACATGAGATGGGTTTCCTGAATACAGCATACTGATGGGTCTTGACTTTTAATCCAATTTGCTAGTCTGTGTCTTTTGATTAAGGCATTTAGCCCATTTACATTTAAGGTTCATATTGTTATGTGTGAATTTGATCCTGCCATTTTGATGCTAGCTGATTGTTTTGCCCCTTAGTTGACACAGTTTCTTCATTGTGTTGATGGTCTTTACCATTTGGTATGTTTTTGGAGTGGCTGATACTGACTGTTCCTTTCAATGTTTAGAGGTTCTTTCAGGAGCTCTTGTAAGCCAGGCCTGGTGGTGACAAAATCTGTCAGCATTTGCTTGTCCATAAAGAATTTTATTTCTCCTTTGCTTATGAAGCTTAGTTTGGCTGCATATGAAATCCTAGTTTGAAAGTTCTTTTCTTTAAGGATATTGAAATTGGCTCCCACTCTCTTCTGGCTTGTAGGGTTTCTGCACAGAGATCTGCTGTAAGTCTGATGGGCTTCCCTTTGTGGGTAACCTGACCTTTCTCTCTGGCTTCCCTTGGCATTTTTTTCCTTCATTTCAACCCTGGCGAATCTGACAATTATGTGCCTTGGGGTTGCTCTTCTTGAGGAGTATCTTTGTGATGTTTTCTGTATTTCCTGGACTTCAATGTTGGCCTGCCTTGCTAGGTTGGGGAAGTTCTCCTGGATAATATCCTGAAGTGTGTTTTACAGCTTGGATTCGTTCTCTCTATCACATTCTGGTACACCTATCAAACGTAGATTAGGTCTTTTCACATAGTCCCATATTTCTTGGAGGATTTGTTCATTTCTTTTCACTTTTTTTCTCTCTAATCTTGCCTTCTCGTTTTATTTCATTGAGTTGATCTTCAATCTGATATCCGTTCTTCCGCTTGGTTGATTTGGCTACTGAAACTTGTGTATGCTTCGTGAAGTTCTCATGTTGTGTTCTTCAGCTCCATCAAGTCATTTATGTTCTTCTCTAAGCTGGTTATTCTAGTTAGCTTTTCATCTAACCTTTTTTCCAGGTTCTTAGTTTCTTTGCATTGGGTTAGAACATGTTCTTTTAGCTCAGAGAAGTTTGTTATTATCCATCTTCTGAAGCCTGCTTCTGTCAATTCATCAGACTCATTCTCCATCCAGCTTTGTTCCCTTGCTGGTGAGGAGTTGTGATCCCTTGGAGGAGGAGAGGCATTCTCGTTTTCAGTGTTTTCATCCTTTTCACGCTGGTTTCTTCCCATCTTCATGGATTTATCTACCTGTGGTCTTTGTAGTTGGTGACTTTCAGATGGGGTCTCTGAGTGGACGTCCTTTTTGTTGACATTGAAGCCATTTCTTTCTGTTTTTTAGTTTTCCTTCTGACAGGGCACTTTGCTGCAGAACTGCTGGAGGTTCACTCCAGACCCTGCTTGCCTGGGAATCACCCTCAGGGGCTGCAGAACAGCAAGGCTTGTTGCCAGTTTCTTCTTCTGTTATCTTTGTCCCAGAAGAGTACCCGCCAGATGTCAGTCAGAGCTCTCCTTTATGAGGTGCCTCTTTGGATCTACGGGGGTCAGGGAGCTGCTTGAGGAGACAGTCTGTCCCTTATCAGAGCTCAGGTGCTGTGCTAGGAGCTCCATTGTTCCATTCAGAGCTACTGGGCAGGTACATTTAAGTCTGCTGCAGCAGAACTCATAACCGCCTCTTTTCCTAGGTGCTCTGCCCTGGGAAGGTGGAGCTTTATTTATAAGTTCCTGATGTGCTGTTGCCTTTTTTCAGAGATGCCCTGCCCAGCAAGGAGGTAGTCTAGTCACAGTCTGCCAGCAGAGGCGTTGCTGAGCTGCCGTGGGCCCTGCCCAGCTGCTGTGTAAACTTCCTTGCAGGTTTTGTTTACAGAGGTACAGTTAGAACTGCCTCGGTAATGGTGGTCTGCCTTGGTAATGGCAGTCTGCCTCGGTAATGGCAGACTGCCTCACTAATGGCGGACTGCCTCAGTAGTGGTGGACTGCCTCCATAATGGCAGATGCCCTTCCTCCCACAGAGCTAGACTGTCCCAGGTCCGGCTTCACTTGCTGCGAAACTCTGAATCCAGAGCATTTCAGATTGCTGGTCTTTGTGGGGGTGGGACCTACCTAGCCAGATCACCTGGCTTTCAGCCCCCTCTTTTTCAGTTGAATGGAGGCTCTGTCTCCCAGGAGTTCCAGGCTCCAATTGAAATGGCTGCCCAGATTTGTGTGAGTTTTTGTGCAGAAACCCACAGCACTGGCTGAAACAGCCATGCTGGAAACTCATTGTGTTTTTCAGCCCAGGAATCTCCTGGTCTGGTAAAAAGTGCAGGAGAAGCACAGTATCTGATCCGGAGTGCTGGAGTGGATGGAAAATCTCTCCATGGCCTCTGTTGGGTAGGGAGGGGGTTCCTCTGGGTGTATTTCCTGGGTGTGACAGTGCCCTACCCTGCCTCAGCTCACCCTTCTTGGGCTACACCCACTGTGCAAACAGTCCCATTGAGATACACCTGGTACATCATTTGGAAATGTGGAGATAATTCACCTTCTGTGTTGCTGTCACTGGGAACTCCAGAGCTGTTCCTATTCAGCCATCTTGGATCGCTCAAACTTCCAATTATTTTTAATGCCTTCTTTCTCTTCATGAGTTCCAGCATGGATAAATAATTGGTCGACATATATGGGATATGATAGTGAAAGATCTGCATCTTGAGGTTCATCCTGGAACAACTGTACCAGCACCCAAGTAGTTTCTACCAGTTCTGTGTCAGGCTGCAAAACTGGTAGAAACTACTTGGGTGCTGAGTACAGTTTTTTGTTTTGTTTCCCATTCTCTCTTGCCCTATGCTACCCCAATTTCCTTGACAATTTCTTTCTCAGAAATCCCATGGGTATGGCCCGATGTTTGAGTCATTTCAAATTGTGCCCTGGTTCCAGCTCTTTTGAGTTCTGTACTGGGCAGTGTTGTTGATTGCCAGTCTTTAGTTTTCATCATTATCATCTTTTAAATTTGTTCATATTTTATCCCCACCCCCCAAGAGAATGTATTAGATGTTTCAAAGATTCTTCTCTTAGTGTTTAATTCACTTCTACTTTACTTAATTAATCTAAAGCAGATAACTGATATTCAGATTAATGTTCTACAAATAGAACTAGTTGTTTTCATTTTAATTTGTTAATTATTTTAAATAACGAAGTAATTATTTTATTTTTTTGCCCATCCTAATTCTAGGAAAAACTCTTTCTATAGGCAACTATTTGTTGGATTCAGCAAGGCCACAGTTGTATGAGGACATTTAATCAACTTGAGTTTGTCATCCTTCTGGAATACCAGGGAAGTTTCTGTCTATTAAGGCATTCTGCTAAAAATATTGCCAGATGCAATTATGGTAAGATTTATCCATGGAAATCAATTTTTGTTTGTGATTATTCCACAATTAGTAACGCTTTCTGTAAAAATTATACCTTCCTTATTGATAATATTCAGCCACCACTTTTGTAAAAAACCAAAACCAATTATAATGATCAAAAACTTCAAAATGTATTCCATGTGTTACTTTAATCCTTATAAATATGACATGAATAGCTCCTATAAAAGATGATAGCTTTTTAAATAACTCATATATTGTAAAATACTGCTGATGGGATCTTATCACAGTAAATAATAACACTTTTTCACTCAAATTGATCAAGGAAAAATTTTTTTATACTGCTTGGATTAGCTATACTTTTCTGATGTAACTTAAGATACCCAAGAGGTATACTGACAGAACTTACCAAAATCCAGGCTGTGTGCCTATGACTTAATATACTTATAGCACAGTAATATCATGTCACTTTGTGGGCCTTGGAGAGAGGAATGAGGGTACCACATGGGGAAGGTTTATATGACATTTTGAGTTTTAATATTTCTGTACTGGTAGTGTCCAAGGTGATTTATTCTTCTTTCATCTAACTGTCTGCTGAAATGACAGTCTCCATGAAGAGACTGGAGACATTGGTTTCTATTGCTTAGAGCACAGTTTTCCCCTTTGGCCTGAGATTTCTAAATGCTGCATTTGAAACTATCCTTACAATGATACTAACAGCAAATGAAACTGTGTAGACTGTGTGTGCTAAATAAACTCAACATAAAAGCTTCAACTTGCTTGTCACAAAGGTGCTAGATTATAGAAGCACTTTAGATATTTCCTCACTAAATAAGGTAGCATTTGTGTGCTGGCTACTCCTATTGCATTTGTATCCTTATGTATAATCCAAGAACAAATCAATTTGATGTCCAAGGTAGGGAAAACCAACCCTTTGGATATTGCACTTTTGCAAAATATGCAAAATAAAAAAATAAAAAAAAGAAAAAATCCAAAAAAAAAAAAAACTTGTTTAAGGAGTGCTTTATAAACACTTGTTATGTTTTATCTAGAGTTGTTGCTGTTGCCGAGTGTATTGTTGATAGGGCCTTAAGTGCTTTGGGGCAACCAACTGCTGGTTCATATGCCAGATAATTCTACATCAGAAGAAAATTCAAATAACTTAAATAAACACAATGGAATTTTTGGAGACTGACCCTTAAAACCAACATGGTAGTGTAACTCTAAAATCTGATGATTTGCTTATCTTTTGTGTATTCATTTTGTTGCCTTAGGGTGAAGAAACATCAAGAAGAGGGATTGGAAAAATAACTTTTTTTTGTTGTTGTTTTTTAAGCCACAGGAACCCTTTCCTAGGAGATATAAAAACTGAATTTTGTTGGGCTTCATCACAGTTAATTCCAATCAAATGAAGCTAATAAATGTCCATGAACTTAGTGTATTTCCAGTATGCTAGACTCCCAGTAAACCTAAATGAAGCCTCTTTCCTGAAAAATGAGCAATGAAACATTTTTTTCCCTGCTGACTAAAGATTTTATTTTATTAAAAAATTCTAATGTGTCATAAACTTATCTTTGTGTATATGTGTATATGAGTTTTAACTCTTCTATAGATTTGTATAATTACCACCATAATCAGGACACAGAATAAATTCTTCACTCCCTAAAGCTGCTTCTTGCTGACCTTTTGTAGTCAAATACTGTTGTTATTCCTAATCCTTAGTGACCACTAATCTGTTTTCTGTTTCCATATTTTTGTTTTTTCTTGGAAGTCATGTATATGAAATCATATGGTATACACCCTTTGAAACTGGCTTCTTTCACATAGCATGCTTTATTATCTGTTCACCTATTGCAGGATATATTTTCTCCTTTCTCCTTCCCTTCCTGTTTTTGGAGGTTATGAATAAAACTGCCATAAATATTCATGTATTGGTTTTTATATGAAATATGTTTCAATTTCTTGTATGAAATAAGTGAGATTTGGGGGTCATATGATAGGTGTATGCTTAATTTTTAAAGAAACTGTCAAATGATTTCCCAAAACATTACAAAACATTTTGTATCCTCTCCTGGTCCAAGCAATGTGTAAGAGTTCTATTTACTCTACATCCTTGAGAGCACTTGGTATTGGTAGTTTTCTGAATTTCAGTTACTCAAATTGATTTGCAGTGATATCTCATTATGGTTTTACTTTGCATTTTCCTAAAGACTAACGATGTTGAGCATATTATCATGTGTTTATTTTCCATTTGTATATTTGCTTTAGTAAAATGTTGGTTTAAATCTTTTGCCTGATTTCTAAAAACCAGGCTCTTTCTTATTATTTAATTTTGAGAGCTTTAAAAAAAAAACATGTAGAAGCTGAATACAAGCCCTTTTTGGGAATTGGGAATTTGTTTTAACAGACTGTTTACAAACAATATGTATTTAATGGCTTCCATACAGAGTAATTTTTAATACTTAACTAGAATGAACACCATCAACTTTTCCTTTCTAGTAATTAAAATAGCTGACTTTTTCCTTCAGTTAAGTGCTCAGTAATTTTTTTCATTGGCCTATGTTCTCTTCTCTGGCAAGTCAGTAGATTTGGATTTAACAACAACAACAAATCTGGGGGTCTTTTAATTTTTTTCATTGTGTGACAGGATGAATCCTGACTACCATCTCCCAAACAGGCTGCCTTGGACACAATGCTTAATCTCCCAGAGTTTCAATTTACATCACTATAAAATAAGATGCTTCTTAAAATTTTTGTTAAGGTTAAATAAGGTAAGATATATAAAGGGCTTAATTAGAGCCTGGTACATATTGGAAGTTCAATAAATACCTCTCCAGTATCAATAATGTTAGTTGCGGCTGCTCTCATCTACTTTAATCACATGGTCTTGCAAGTTAATGAATGCATAGGAAACACAGTTTAGAAAAACAGTTAATCTGACAGAAAAATCAGATGTTCAATAATGGAGGTATTTCAGATTTCAAGTATTCTCTGCCAGATATTGTAGTTCTGTGACTAGCTGTTTAGGAAGTCAGGAAATTGGCCTGTCAATCTATGATGGAGAACTGCATAATGTACTTCCTTAGTAAACTCAATTAGAGCTACAGCTATGGATGGGAAGAGGCCAAAAATAGTGATTAGAGCTTGTGAAAGCATTAGCAGTCCAATAATTGTATAATGAAGAGCAAGCAAGTACTTCCACAATTAAGGGAGAAACATAAAGTGCTTAGTTAAATAGTTATTTGGTGTTAATCAAAGACTTTTTCTGGCAGTAAATTACTGGTTGAGATTTTATTTACCCTGAGTAAATTATCTTAGATTTTCCTAATATAATTGTAAAGATTTTAAGAAGTTTTTTGTCTTTTAAATATATTCTTTTTTAAAGCATCCAAGTGTATCATTTATAACTTTGGAAGACAGTGGAAAGAGGGATAAACTTCAGAAAAATGGTAAATTCATGCAAGGGAAAAAGCCTCTACTAGGCCAGTTCCAAGATTCATCCTTCATAGGTTATTTGTGAGGAAAAAGAGAAAAGAGAGCAATTGAGAGAGAGAGAGAGGGAGAGAGAGATAATTATTGTTGGGCTATATCAGTGGTTTCCAAACTTTATTACACATTGGACCCATCCAGGAGAGGTGCTTTAAAAGATATTGGATATTGATAATACCTGGCTTCTATCCCTATACATTCTGATTTAATTGGTATGGGGTTTTGATCTGGACATTGAGAATTAGAAAACCTTCCTGCGTGATTCTCATGTGAAGTAAAATTTGAAGTCACTGGATTAGATATAAAAGAAATAAAAAGTTTGGTTAACGGTCACTCTTGACTGACAGCTGTGTGGAGAGGAAATGGTGTCCCATAACAAGATTTTAATTAAACTTCACAAGAAATTTGCTTAAGCATTTTGCCAGAAATGTTAATTTCTTCCCCAAAAGAAGAAAAGTTTGGCTTTCATACCAGGTTTGAGACAGTTTTTATCCTTTGGAGGAAATTGCACTGGAGTAGGAATTAAGCAGCTTGATTCTTGACCTGTCTCTGGTTCTTACCTGCCTCACTCACTAGCTGAGTTATGCTCATTAGTAAATAACAATGTAAGACTAGGTAAATTTTATAATATTTTCTGGCTCTAAAATCCTAGCCTGCTTCCAGTGTGACAAGATTTACAAATGTTTTACCAGCTAGTCACTAATTCTATGGCTCTTGAGGATGTCCTTCATCATAGGATAAAATCCATATCAGCCCACCATTACCCAGAAGTTTGGAAGTGAAGAAACAGATGGATTTGTTTCGACCGTGACACAGAGGACTATCTGATGGCCCACCATAGCCAAGAAAAGAAACATTCAACGAACACTCCAAATTCCTTCTCTGCAATAAATATATCCTCCTGGATGAGTGGAGAATGGAATTCTGATGAATTTCTGAGACCCCTTCCTTGCAAACCACTTCAAGTTCTCTGGAACCTGGGTTTAGTACAAGTAAACAGTAAAGAGCCTCACAGTCAGGCTTTGTAGAGAGAGAGTATGGATTTTCTAAATATTTCTAAATATTGAAAGCTTCCATTAGTATACTAAAAGCTAGATCTGGTGGGGCTTGAATATTGTTTGTATAAGTCAGGAATAATGGAAATTTTCTGCCATGCAGGACGGGAGGATAGTTTTCTCCTTATAAGTCTGATGGAATGAGGAGAGGGAAAGTGAGTGAGATAAAATTCAGGTTCAGAGGATGGTGGGTGTGGATGAAATGCCTCTGGAAGAAACTTCACAATAGACTTGGAGCTACGTCTAACATAATGAGGCTGAACTAGTGCAGTGCTAGTGGAGAGAGGTGGGTAGTTAGTATGCATATATAAGCAGCAAAATATTGCTTTACAAACTAAAAATTTATATGAAAGTTACTTTATTGCAAGAATCTTTTGAAAGCTACTTATTTCACCTATTATATTTTTTGAAATATATACAAATTGATAAATGTAGTACTTTTCATTTATTATAAGTGCTATTCAGTATTCCAATGAATGACCACACCACAATTTATTATTTTTTGTCCTGTAGATGGGCATTTAAAAGGTATACTGGTTTTCTTTTCTTTTCTTTTTTTTTTTTGGCATTTACAAACATTGATGCAGGGAACATTCTCGAACATGTCTTTGTTAAGCACACACGTCCTCAGGTGTTTATCAAGTGATGGTCAACTGCTCTGCTTACAATGTCCTCTACCTAATTCTCTTCTAGATTCCAGTACTCACCCTCTTTCCTATCCCATCTTGCTAGGAGTAATGATAGCCTCTGTTACCCCTAGTCCTCAGTTAGTGTTTATTTCTTATAGTTCCCTTTATATCCATAATGTTATAAAGAGTCCTTTTGTCAAAGGGGTTGGGACAGATTCAGGGTGCTGCTTCCAGGAAATTTTGCTTTTGTTTCTGCTATGCATCCAGCCTACACCACTTTAGAGTTAATTTCTTAAATCAGAAACTCCTGGGCCATGTGGTAGTGTACATTCAAATTTCAAATTTATGTATGCACAGACCTGGTGTTAAAAATTCTCAGAGGAGATAATTTTCTACACAGAGCCCATACAAAACAAACGATTTATGTATTTCCCATTGCTAATGGGTGGATCTATTTTTATTCCACCGTTTCACTGAAGGTATAGGCTTCTAGCATCCAAGCACCACATTTGTCAACGTGTGCATGTGTGCCTGCATGCTTTTATGAGTGTTTTTGATGCCTTGCGGGAAGTGGGGATGGTAGTCCCAGGTCTAAATCTCAACTTCTCTCAAACCAAAGACGTTTTGTTCTATTCCCTTGTGGTCATGGAGATCCATGTGTTCACATTTACAAGGACTGGCAGAACTCCCCAAACAGACACACTGACAACCCATATAACACAATTGTAGTTTTCCCTTTTCTTTTCTGATCCCAAAGCATTTGCCTTATTTTCTTGTGAATGCATTTATGCTTTTAAAATAATGTTTGTTATATTTTACCAAGTGTTTTAAGTCGTTTTTGGGAAAATAGCACCAATTCGCCCTCCCACTAGCAGTACCTATTGTTCCATATCCTCACCAACAATTGATAATGAAGGGGTGCATTAAAAAAGACTCAATCATGAAGTATTGTCAGATATAAAAAAATTGTCGGCTGGGCATGGTGGCTCACACCTGTGATCCCAGCACTTTGGGAGGCCAAGAAGGGCAGATCATGATGTCAGGAGATCAAGACTATCCTGGCTAACACGGTGAAACCCGTCTCTACTAAATATACAGAAAATTAGCCAGGCGTGGTGGCAGACGCCTAAAGTCCGAGCTAATTGGGAGGCTAAGGCAGGAGAATTGCTTGAACCCCGGAGGTGGAGGATGCAGTGAGCCAAGATCATGCCACTGCACTCCAGCCTAGGTGACAGAATGAGACTCTATCTCAAAAAAAAAAAATTATCAAGTTATCATAAATGATATCTCATTGTTTGTTAATGTGCATTTCTCTAATTATAAGTGATATAGACCATCTTTATATATATTTACTAAGCCTAAAATGTCTACTATAGTTTTCTACTGAGGGAAGTGTTTTTTCACATTCTGTTCATCCCTGCCCTCTCCTAATTGGGCTTTTGTTCTTTTTTTGATTAATTTGTGGATTTAAAAAATATATCTTTGTTCAACTCGTTTGTGGTTTATTTTTGTCACAAATATTTTCTTCCAAACTTGTGGCTTATCTATTTATGGTAGGTAGATGTCATTTTATCCTTTATTTGTGGAGTTTATTTCATTGTTTTATTCCTAAGTGTCTTAAACTGTTCATCTTTAAAGCCTTACAAATCACCACTGATCTTTGCAACAAATAATTTTGCCCTGGTGCTAATTATTAACCTCAGCTTGTATAACCTATATTCTTTGTTTTTAAATGTTGCTCTTTCTGTTCATCTTTTAAAATTACAAGTTGTTATACACAAATATTTCCATATCTCAATGACTCTATTAAATACATGGTGCAATGTTTATCCTCATAGGCAGTTTCTATGATAAATTTAGCAGTAAAATTTGGTATTTATACTTTCAATAATGACCCTATATATATGCTTTTCTGAATAGAATGCTATAAGAAAAATAACAAAAGTTAAGCCAGAAGATCATGGTTGAATTATAATTTATTATGATTATTGTTAATAATTAACAATAGTAAAAATTATACTTGGCACATTTATTTTTATTAATATTAATAACAAACTGGAAATGAAGAACATTTAGAAAATAGAAGTAGAAAAACATTATTCATAATCTTATTGTATTAATTCATTTTCACACTGCTGATAAAGATATACCAGAAACTGGGAACAAAAAAAATGTTTAATTGGACTTACAGTTCCATATGGCTGGGGAGGCCTCAGAATCATGGCGGGAGGTGAAAGGCTCTTCTTACATGGCCTCAGCAAGAGAAAATGAGGAAGAAGCAAAAGCAGAAACCCCTGATAAACCCATCAGATCTCATGAGACTTATTAATTATCATGAGAACAGCATGGGAAAGACCAGTCCCCATGATTCAATCACATTGCCCTGGGTCCCTCCCACAACACTTGGGAATTCTGGGAGAAATAATTCAAGTTGAGATTTGGATGTGGACATAGCCAAACCATATCACTTATCTTCTGAACACAATCATTAAAGTTTTGATGTTTTACTCTTAGCTTTCCTTTATATGCATCAAATTCTGCCAACACAGATATAATTAATCTATACAAAATTTTGTGTTCTGATTTTTACTTAATTGTATATTATCAGTATTTATTCACATTATGACATAATATACTTCTTACTTTAGTAAAGACCTGAGGCAGTTTAAGTAATAATTCAAGATAAAACATTTAAATATAAAGAGGAAGGGCTAATCTGCTAGAAGTAGATTCTCTCTGACATCTGTCAGGTTATAACACTAGGACTGTGAATTTGCATTTAACATTTCTCTCAGCTATGTTGAGATGGTAGCTTGTGGGTATTACTATTTATTTGACAAATGAGAACATTCTTACTAATATGGAAAACAATGGACATGTGTGATTAAAGGTTATTTTTCATGAAATTAAACTCAATGTAGAAATTTATTATACATGGGAGTGTAGCTAGGGTGAACATATACTTTATTTTCTGAAACAGGGCACTTCTGACAGTATATGGAAGCTCTCTGTTAATAATTACTGGGATAGGCTGGGTGCGGTAGCCCACACCTATAGTCCCAGCTCTTTGGGAGGCTAAGGTGGGAGGACTGCCTGAGGCCAGTAGTTTGAGACTAGCCCCAGCCACATAATGAGATCCCATCTCTACAAAATAAATAAATAAATAAATAAATAAATAAATAAATAAATAAAATTAATTGGATGTGGTGGCACAGGCCTCTAGTCCTAGCTACTCCAGAGGTTAAGGCAGGTGGATCAGCTGAGCCCAGGAAGTTAATGCTGTGATAACTGCGATTGTGCCGGTAAACTCTAGTCTGGGTGATAGAGTGACACTTTGTCCCCAAAAAAATAAACAAATAAAAATAAAAAACTAGGACAGTAGAACAGCAGAGGTAAGCTAGGACTGTGTTAGTGAGGCCAGAATGTATGTTATATATGGCTGGCATGACTTTGCCCTTTCAGACCTCAATCTTTTTTTTTCTCAATTGTACTTTAGGTTCTGGGGTACATGTGCTGATCATGCAGGATTGTTGGATAGGTACATACTTGGTCAGGTGGTTTGCTTCCTCCATCCCCCATCACCTGCAACTGGCATTTCTCCCCATGTTATCCCTCCCAGCCTCCCCTCCCCCGGCTGGCCCTCCCTTAGCCCCCCAACAGACCCCAGTGTGTAATGCTCCTCTCCCTGCGTTCATGTGTTCTCATTGTTCAATACCCGCCTATGAGTGAGAACATGTGGTGTTGGTTTTCTGTTCTTGTGTCTGTTTGCTGAGAATGATGGTTTCCAAATTCATCCATGTCCCTACAAAGGACATGAACTTGTCATTTTTTATGGCTGCATAGTATTCCGTGATGTATATGTGCCATGTTTTCTTTGTCCAGTCTATCATTGATGGGCATTTGGGTTGGTTCCAAGTTTTTGCTATTGTAAACAGTGCCACAATGAACATACATGTGCGTGTGTCTTTATTGTAGAACAATTTATAATCCTTTGGGTATATACCCAGTAATGGGATTGCTGGGTCAAATGGAATTTCTATTTCTAGATCCTCGAGGTATCACCATGCTGTCTTCCACAATGGTTGAACTAATTTACTCTCCCAACAGTGTAAAAGTGTTCCTTTTTCTCCACATCCTCTCCAGCATCTGTTGTCTCCAGATTTTTTAATGATTGCCATTCTAACTGACATAAGACAGTATCTCAGTGTGGTTTTAATTTGCATTTCTCTGATGATCAGTGATGATGAACATTTTTTCATACGTTTGTTGGCCTCATAATGTCTTCTTTTGAAAAGTCAGACCTCAATCTTTGAACTCTCTTACACAGCCATGCATTTTTTCACGTGGTTCCTTTTTACATAAATAACATGTGAAAATATGACAACACAAACTGACATTGCTGAAAAAAGGAAGATTTACCAAAAGATCTGTCTTTTGTGTTGGGTACTAATGGGTTCAAGTACAGCCACTTTTCCAGATCAATAATCTATACATTTAAATACATTTATGATGACTCAAACACAGAGTTGACTCTATAGTATTGGTTTTAATGTTTTCTAGTCTTTGCAAACACATTTCATCTGTTATGTTATGGATTTTTTTTCATTATAGATTTGATAGATACTGTTAGCTGCTCTTAACATTCTTGTCTTCTTACATATTATTGAACTCTTAATCTTTAGCTAAGTATAGTGCTGCCTGAAATACATACATATCTTACAATATTGCTCATTGTTTTACTGTATTTTGCAAATACTGTGCTTTTACAAATTAAAGATTTGTGGCAGCCTTGGTTTGAACAGGTCTGTCAGTTCTTTTTCCAACAGCATGTGCTCATATTGTGACTGTGTGCCACATTTTGGTACTTTCTTGCAATATTTCAAAATTGTTTATTATTGTTGTTGTTGTTGTTGTTGTTGTATCTGTTATGATGAACTGTTATCAGTGATCTTGGATCCATTGTAATTGTTTTCGTGCACCTTAATTAAGACAGCAACTTAACTGGTAGATGTTGTGTGTGTTCTGACTACTCTAGTGATTGTTCTTCCATCTCTCTTCCTCTCCTTGGACCTCCTATTCCCTGAAACAAAACAATTGAAATTAGCCCAATTAATAACTTAAAATGGCCTGTAAGTGTTCAAGTGAAAGGAAGAGTTACATGTCTCTCACTTTAAATCGAAAGCTAGAAATGATTAAACTTAATGAGGAAGAAAAAGATAAACTCAGGCTAAAACAAGCTGGCCTACAGGTAGAGATAAAAAAACAACAACAACACAATTCTGTCAAGGAAGGCTGTGTTTCCAAGCCCTTTAAAAACACCTTTCATTAGGAGTTCTGTGCCAGAAACTGTGTAGCAGCAAAAATTAGATTTAGATATTGCTTTCCATTGGCTTTAAGGAATGTGCCTTTAAGGGAAATGAGGGAAAGAGTTATTTTATGAGACCAGTAACTGCAAGAGTAAATGTCTAGACTTAAAATATATTTCTAGATAAGATTTTTGAGGTGGGTCATATGCATAGGAAATTGATGTGAAAGAAGTAGATTGAAATTTTACTAAAATTTTGAGGAATTTCTTTGCCAAAATAGCAAGGCATCTGATGAAAATGGAAACACAACATACCAAAACCTATCCGTTGCAGCAGAAGCAGCTCCAAGAGGGAAATTTACAGCAATAAATACCTGTATCAAAAAAGAGAAAGAGCTCAGATAAACAACCTAATATTTTATCTCAAGGAGCTAGAAAAAGAAGAACAATGTAAGCCCAAATTTAGCAGAAGGCAGGAAATAAAGATCAGAGCAGAAATAAATGAAATAGAGGTTAGAAAAACAATACAAAAATAAATGGAAGCAAGAGTTGGTTTTTTTGAAAAAACAGAATGACAAATTCTTAGCTAGATTAACTACAAAAAAGAGAGAAGACTCAAATAAATAAGATCAGAAATGAAAGAAGAGTCATTACAACGGACATTACAGAATTACAAATGATCATAGAAGATTATTGATATGGTTTGGATATGGTTTCTACTCAGGTCTCATGTTGAATTGTAATCCCCAATGTTAGAGGTGGGCCTGGTGGGAGGTGATTGGATCAAGCAGGTGCATTTCTCATGAATGGTTTAGTACCATCTCCTTGGTACTGTCCTCATGATAGGGAGTGAGTTATTGCAAGATCTGGTTGTTTAAAAGTGTGTAGCACCTCTGCATTCTTGGTTGCTTGCTCCTGCTTTAGCCATGCAATGTGCCTGCTCCCCCTTCACCTTCCATCATGATTGAAAGCTTCATGGGGCCTTTCCAGAAGCAGATACCCCCATGTTTCCTTCACAGCCTACAGAACCATGAACCAATTAAACTTTTTTTCTTAATAAATTACCCAGTTTCAGGTATTTCTTCTTCTTCATCTTTTTATTTTCATAAAACATACAACTCAAAGGTGTTTCTTTATAGGAATGTAAGAATTGCCTAATATAATTACTATGAACAACTATATGTAAAAAATTGGATAGCCTAGAGAAATGGATAAATTCTTAAACACATAGAACCTACTAACACTGAATCAAGAAGAAATAGAAAATAAGAATAGATCGATAATAAGTGAGGAGATTGAATCAGTAATTTAAGAAGTCTCCCATCAATAAAGTGAACAAATCAACCTAGCACCAGAAGCCTTTATGGTAAAATTCTACCAAACATTTAAAGAAGAACTAATATCAATCCTTCTCAAACTCTTCAAAAACACTAAAGAGGACCAGTATACTTTTGAACTCTTTTTATGAGGCCAGCATTACTGTGATACCAAAGTCAGGCAAGGACATTACAAAAAAGGAAAATTATAAGTCAATATCCCTGATGAACATAGATACAAAAGTCCAACTGAATTTAATAGCATATTAAAAGAATTATTCACTTTGATCTAATGGGGTTTACCCAAGGGATGGAAGTATAATTCAATATACATAAATCTATAAATGTGATATACCACATTAACAGAGTGAAAGACAAATACCATAAGATTATCTTATTAGATGCAGAAAAAAGCATTTGACATATTCTACATCCTAAACACTCTCCACATATTAAGTATAGAAAAAATGTACCCTGACACAATAAAGACCACATATAATAGGCTCATAGCTTACATTATAGTCAACCATGAGAAGTTGAAAGATTTTACTCTAAGATCAGAAACAAAATAAGACTGTCCATTTCCACCATTTCTATTCAACAAAATGCTGAAAGTCCTTGCCAGAACAATTAGGTAAGGAAAAGAAATAAAAGGCACTTAAATAGGAAAGGAAGTAGTAAAATTATCACTCTGACATGATCTTATATGTGGAAAATGCTGAAGACTCCACCAAAAAAACCCTTTGGAGCTAATAAATACAGTAAAGTTACAGAACACAAAATCAACACTAAATAACATTCTTACACACTAGCAACAAACTATCCAAAAAAAAATCAATAAATCAATCCAATTTAACATGTTTATATAAAAAAAGAATAAATTTAATCAAGGAGGTAATGGTTTGCACAGTAAAACAATGAAACATTGGTTATTTTATTATGTTATTATATTTTTGAGATAGGGTCTTGCTCTGTTGCCCAGGCTGAAGTGCAATACCATGGATTTTGGCTTATTGCAGCCTTGACCTCCTAGGCTCAAGTGATCCTCCCACTTCAGCCTCCTGAGTAGCTGGGACTATAGAAATGCACCACCATTCCAGGCTAATTTTTAAAAAACTATCTGTAGAGATGAGATCTTGCTGTGTTGTCTAGGCTGGTCTTGACTCCTGGGCTCAAGTTATCCTCCTACTTTGGCCTCCAGAAGTGCTAGGATTATAGGAGTGATCCACTGCGACTGGCTCGTTATTTATTTTCAGTAATGGATTTAGTATTGAATGTCTTCCCAACCAAAAGTTCCCAAAACTGAGGTTCCTGAGTTTACTTGACGGCTAATGCCACCAACTCTTCACTGAAAGCAAGAATTAGAGAAGCATCTATCATTTACCTGGCAGTGTAGTAAGTAACTTCCTTTGCTAAACTGTCTAGAAGCACCTGATTGTGTTTTCTGGGAGAATCTTCCTTCTTCTTTATCTACCTTCCTTTGTGACCTCTTGTAGCAGGAGAGGCGGCAGCGGGAAATGGATCTCTTGGACACTGAATACAGGAGGAAGGAGGGTTTATTTGGCCAGGAGCAGGTTGGCATAGTTGCCTAACAGCCAAGCTCCTCTAACAAAGGAAGGTTCAGTCTTTATATAGGCTTATACTTTAGATGTTACACGTGGAAGAATCTTAGGTTTATAGCTTAACATATGAAAAGGGTCTCAGTTTACAGTCTCAGGAATTACATATGAAAAGGGTTTCGGTTTACAGTCTTAGGAATGAAAAGGGGAAGTTTACAGTCTTAGGAATGAAAAGGTGAAGTTTACAGTCTTAGGAATGAGAAGGGGAAGTTGATCTGAGATGCCTGGGTCTCCCTCTTCACCCTGACCTTGCCTGCTCAGAGGTACTTCCTTGCTCATTTTCCTCTGTGATCACATCTGAAATGCACATCACAAGCATCCACTACTTGGGGGAGCTGCACAGCCTTTGGAGTGTGTTTTGTGCTGTTTTAGATGGTGGGGGAGGGAACAGGAAGTTGCACAGGTGCATCATAAGGGGTTGAAAAGGCTTGCACAAGAAAAAATTCATGTTTCTTTTTCTTTTCTTTTTATTAACAGTTTATAATCATATATAATTCTGTGGTACACAGTGATGTTATGATGTGTATATACAGTGTAAAGTGATTGAACCAAACTAATTATCATTTCAGTTACCTTACATATTTATTATTTATTCCTTCTGTCTAACTGGAACTTTCTAATCTTTGATCAATGTGTCTCCATTCTGCCCAACCCCTAGCCTCTGGTGACCAACCCTTCTACTCTCTGCTTATATGAGTTTGATTATTTTAGATTTCACATATAAGTGAAAACATGAAATTGTTGTCTTTCTGTGCCTGGCTTATTTGACTTAATGTAATATCCTCTGGGTTCATCCATGTTGTTGCCAATGACAGAATTTGTTCTTTTTTTTTTTAAAGGCTGACTAGTATTCCATTGTGTATGCATGTCTATATGTTTATGTGTGTGTTTAATACATTTTCTATATCCATTCATCGATTGATAAACACTTAGGTTAATTTTATAACTTGACTATTGTAAATAATGCTGCAATCAATATGGGAGTGCAGATATCTCTTTAACATACTGATGTCAAGTTCTTAGGATATATACCCAGAAGTGGTACTGGATCATGTGGTAATTCTGTTTTTAGTTTTTGCAGAACCGCCATACAGTTTTCTATGACTGTACTAGTTAACATTCTCTTAATAGTGTACGGGGTTCCATTTCTCCACATCCTCACCAACACTAGTTATCTTTCATATTTTTGATAATTGTTATTCTACAGGTATTAAATGGTAGCTCATTATGGTTTTAACGTGTATTTCCCTAGTGATCAGTGATGTTCATCTTTGTTACTGTGATGTTCTTGGCACCTTTGTTGAAAATCATTGACCAAAACTAATAATCCCATTAAAAAGTGGTCTAAGGACATGCATAGACAGTCCTCAAAAGAAGATATACAAATGGCCAACAAACATAGGAAAAAGTGCTCAACATCATGAATGTTAAAACACGCGCTCTGAATGAAGAGACCCGCCCAAACAGGCTTTGTGTGAGCAACATGACTGTTTATTCACCTGGATGCAGGTGGGCTGAGGCTGAAAAGGGCATCAGTGGAGGGCAGTGGGATAGGAGTTGGTTTTATAGGTTTGGGGTGGGCAGTGGAAAGTTACAGAAGTTACTTTAGGGCTGTTTTTTGCAAGCTGGGAGGGGGTTGTAGGTTTGCAAGCTGGGAGGCGGTGGTAGGGTGTGAAGTCACGAGGTTGACCAAGGTCAGTTACAAAGTCCAATGACCTTATCAATTACAGCAGGAATAAGGAACAATAGAGAATGTTTCAAAGTTAAGTAGGTGCCATAGGGATTATCATTTCTTTAGTCTTCCAGTTATTTTAGATTTTCCAGAAACTCATCTGGAATATCCATTCATCCATTGATAAACACTTAAGGAAATGCAAATCAAAGCCACAATGTGATACCACCTTACTCCTGCAAGAATGGCCATAATCACAAATAAAAAAGCAGTAGATGTTGGCGTAGCTGCAGTGAACAGGGAACACTTCTACACTGCTGGTGGGAATGTAAACTAGTATAGCCATTATGGAAAACAGTGTGGAGGTTCCTTAAAGAACTACAAGTAGAACTGCCATTTGATCCAGCAATCCCACTACCAGGTATTTACCCAGAGGAAAATAAACCATTATACGAAAAAGATACTTGCACATGTATGTTTAAAGCAGCACAGTTCACAACTGCAAAACCATGGAACCAACCCAGATGCCCATCAAGTAACGAGTGGATAAAGAACCTGTGGTATATTTATACGATAGAGTAAATCTAGACAGGAGGATGGAAGAGCCTACTACAGAATGCTTTCATTTCCAAAAAGCAGTCCTAGAAAATAATCTTATTTGCCACATGCAGATAATCTCTAGGTGGCTGAACTATGTTGTCCTGAAAGCTTCACAGTCAGAAGTCGTCCCTAGGGAGTCAGTCTCCAGCTTGAAAGATTCAAGATGAATTGAAAATAATAAAAGCATAATGCTAAAATCTTGTAATAAAAATCGAGTTTTAGTAAGGGTTGACTGGAACTACTCAGATCAATAAGAAAAGCATTATATGATACTTAGTTTTGTCTTCTATAATAATTTGACTTTTAACGTTGTCAGTATTGTTATTATATTTAGCTGTATTAACAAAATGTCTATTTTGATTTATTAAAGATCACGGTGTAGGGAAAAAGCCCTGGTTTCTCTCTCTCAATAGATTCCTTGAGAAGCATATCATTTCATAAATAATTCAACCAGCATTGCTTCTTTGAAGGTAACATATACTATTTGATGGTAAAATATATGAGTAAATATATAATTCTTTGTGGACCAAATTTCAAAACTTGATTCCTTAAAATTGTTAAAATGGGCAACAATAGTGCCTGAGATTCAACAGCATTTCTTAACAGTTTCTGCATTAGTTTGGTCTTCACCTTTACAGCTGTCCTCACAGGTATGCTGAGACAATCAAACAAGTAATTTGTTTGGATTACATTCAAAATCCCAAAGGCCTACAGAGGCTTTTTACACTGGAAAGAACTGAAATTCGCCACATCACAGTCAGCCACTCATGCAACCTTATGCGTCCCCTAAGAGTTTGCAGTTCTCAACCCCGGTTACATAATAGATCAACTGGAGACCTTTTAAAAAATACCAATACCTGGGCCCAGCCTAGAAAAATTATGAGAGAATTAGTCTGGGGTGACATCTAAAAGTGAGTATTTTTAAAAAGCTGCTCAGAGATTCTTGTCTGTAGCTGGAATGGTCACCCCTACACTATACCCATGGCATATTACTCAGTGTGTCCGGGGAAGCCGATACTAGTATATTCTGATTATAACAGTATAAAACAGAGAATCCACATGTATTAGATCAAGCAGAACTTTCTGGTTGTGTGTGTTGGCAGGAGGTTGTGTGTGTGTTCTTAACCTGGGTTAAGCATTAAGTATTTTCATTTTCTGGGTACAGAGAATGAATAACTTTATCACATTTATCAGGAAGAAATTGATAATGCATTTCACAGGGAATCACTAAGTTTCACATCCCTATAAAGTACCAACAGGAGAAAAACAATGGCATTGAATGAATGAACCAAGGCTTGAAAGTGTGCTTCCAGAGCTATTGACATGATGTTTGGGCATGCTACCTTGCCTTGGCAAAGTTATCTTAATCAGGGCTCCCTCTAATTCTTTGTGTGACTTATTCTGCAACAGCTGTGGAGAACACTGTTATAATGTCTAATGTTTGTGAGCTAGCAAAGCTTCTTTCAAGAAAGCTCCTGAGGGCATATCCCCACAAATCTAATGCAAAGGCTGAATGCTCTTTGTAACATGAAAGGAGACCCATGTTACTATTTTGCATAAAAATTCTCCAGTAGTTTCAGCCTTCAAGTTACTTACGCTATAAAGCCATTTATTGCCTGGCTCTTCTAACCTGGCCAACTTTTATGTCCCACCATTCTCCCCACCCTCATCCTCCCTCCACACATATAAGGCTGAAGTAGAGAAAATAATTGCTCACGTCCTAGGATGCTGTAAATATTAAACCAGAATTCCCAAAAAGTACTTAGTACAGTGCTTAGAATGTAATAATGAAATACAAGATTAAACACACACACAGAATTGAATGACAATAACAACAACAGAAATCCTTCTGTGTCCTCATAGGGCAGGTGCCTGCTTTTTACTTTACCTTTCAGTAGCATCATTTGCATATCTGTATCATAAGCTTTATCTAATTACATTACAATCAACGGTTTGCCAATCCGCTTAACAGCATAGGACTTGATGCACAATAGGCATGTAATTAATTTTTATGAAATCAAATGCCTCTGATTTAAAATTTTCAAGAAGTGATAGATTTTTGCTCAGCTATCTCCTCTCTCACATGCGTAGATCCTCAAATATTAATTTGATGAATGAGTGAATTAATGAATGGTCCCCTTTATAACCGGCAGAAACTATAAATGCAGTTCATATAGTAATGCCAATCGGCCCATAGATGATTCAAAACTTTGAGCCTCAGCTTTCTATGACCCTCTCATAGAATTAATTTCTAACTACATCCAAAACTACTGCAGAAAAATGTGAAGACTGAAGTATCCCTATAATGCTTCTTAGCTGGGTTGTCAGAGCTCAAATGAACCAGAGTGACTCCCTCTTGAATAGGGCCTGAGTAAAATGAGGGTGAGACCTGATGGGCTGCATTTCCAGGAGGTTAGGCATTCTCGATCACAGGATGGGTTAGGAGGTTAACAAGACTGGTATCACAAGATACAGGTCAAAAAGACTCTGCAGATAAAACAGGATGCAGTCAAGAAACCAGCCAAAATCTACCAAAACCAAGATGGCATGGAAAGTGACCTCCGGTCATCCTTGCTGCTCATGATATGGTAATTCTAATACATTAGCATGGTAAAAGACACTCCCACCAGTGCCATGACAGTTTACAAATGCCATGGCAACATTGGGAAGTTACCCTATATGGTCTAAAGTGGAGGAGGAATCCTAAATTCTAGGAAATGCCTGCCCCTTTCCCAGAAAACTTAAGAATAATTCACCCCATATTTAGCATATGATCAAGAAATAACCATAAAACTAGCCAACCAGCAGCCCTTGGGGATGCTCTGTGGAGTAACCACCCTTCTCTTTACTTTCTCAATAAACTTGCTTTCACTTTATGAACTCACCCTGAATTCTTTCTTACATGAGATCTAAGAACCCTCTCTTGGAGTCTAGATTAGGACCCCTTACCAGTAACACTGTAGTTGAAATTCAGTTCCTGAAATCTATTTCATTGAAAAGGAATAAATTATCAAGTCACATCTGTTTTGAATTTTCTCTTTTAAGAGTGTAAGTAGGCCCAACAGTGTTAAGTAGGTCAGCATTGAATGCAGATGCCAGTGGTTGATATTATAGATTTCTCTGGCATAACTGTTAGTTTTCCTTTCATAAAAATACACATGTTAGAGGATGGTTACTCACATTGAATTTTCAAAGTCCAGTGTAGCAAATCGGAATAAATTATTATTTTTAGCTGAGTTGGCTGTGGGCAACTTATGTGTATCTAGCCATCCCTCTGAGAGCCTGGTGCTTCTTCCTTCCCTCTCGCCCTCCCCTCCCCTCCCCTCCCTCTGTCTTTCCCCTCCATCCATCCTTTCCTCCCTCCCTCCCTCCCTCCCTCCCTCCCTCCCTCCCTTCCTTCCTTGTTACTTGTCTGTTTTTACTTTTAGATTCTTAGATTGTCAACTTCAGGAGGGTAAGAAACATACATATACATTGCTCTCCATTTTATCTTTTCTAGGCAGAAATTACATACTAGGTTTTTCTAAATGGGGATATGTTCTGGTTCTAGACAGGCAGCTTAGAAGTAGGTTCTTTTTCTTCCCACTGAATGCTTCTTTACATTAAGACACAGAGCTGTAGCAGAAAGGTAATAATCAACCCTGGCCCAAAAGGGAGTTAGTTGCTTGTTACAGTTGACACTCCAGACATTGTTTGGCATCTGCTAATGATGAAGAGGGGAAGATGAGAATGTCCTGAGAAAATACAGGTCCACAAAAATACTGGTCTAACATTGTTTGGTTAGAAAAAAAAAGGCCAGGTGAGTTTGTGGTTGTTTCACGAGCCTAGAGCCGGGTGTAATCCTGACTTTTATTGTTGAGTGGTTGGGCACTTAGGTGCCAGGTCACCTGAGTAACCACAGCTGAGACGCTGCACTGTGTGATCACAGTGAAGGTCTTCCAGAAGCTAGGGTGCCCAGTAAAAGAAAACCATCAATTTTTAAAAATATCAGATTTAAAACTAAACATGCACTTGGATTTCAAATATAGCACTGGCATCTGAATGTACTCTGCTGTATGTATTCAAGTTGCAGCAGCCTACTTATGTCAATATAGATATCTATATCAGTATCTAGTAAGCAACCACTTCAGCAGAGAGCCTGAGACTGAAGAATGTTTTATTTTTAAAGAGTATTTCCTTTGGTAGTTTTTACACCCCCTAAAAGAAGTGTATTCCAGGGATTCTTATCAGAACAAAATTTAAAAAGTCATTGCTGAATGCATGCCTGCATGCATGCATGCATGAATAAATGCAGTTACACATGGGAATTGGGAACAGGAAAATTAATACCACTGGATGCAAAAGTCACAGAACCTCAGTTCTGGACCCACAGTAATCCTAAATTAGTTATGTAATATATGTAAATAATTTACCTCTCAGTCTTAGTTTCATTAACTAAGTAAGATATGTTAATAACTTCTGCCATATGTACCTCAGAGGCTTTATTATTTTTAGGAATTAATAAAGTGCTGATGATGAAATTTTAAACTCATTAAATGATATAGAGATAAAAGGTATTAATGAAGAAGACTTTCAGCTGGGTGTGTGGCTCAGTCCTGTAATTTCAGCACTTTGGGAGGCTATGGTGGATGGATCACTTGAGGTCAGGAGTTCGAGACCGGCCTGATCAACATGGTGAAACCCCATCTCTACTAAAATACAAAAATTAGTAGGGTGTGGTGGCAGGTGGCTGTAATGCCAGCTACTTGGGAGGCTGAGGGATGAAAATCACTTGAACTGGGAGGCGGAGGTTGCAGTGAGAAGAGATTGCGCTATTGCACTACAGCCTGGGTGGCAGAGTGAGACTCCATCTCAAAAAAAAAGAAGACTTTCAAGTATTCCCTTTCTTTACTTAGAGATTGTTTTTACTTGTTTCTTTTTTTGGTAAAGGATCCCTGGACACTACTTTTAACTGGTTATTCATGCGGTACCTCTCAAAATATAAAGTGAATCAAATATTTTATTTCTGTATTACTTCATTCATATTATACAATGAAGCAAAAATTGATAAAATGCATTTTATAATCATAAAATGGGCTCATATATCAGAAATTTTGGAAAAGATTCAAGTACTTCAAAATTCATTAGATTTTTTCCAGATATTGTTAGACATCTGCAGATATGCACATTACATATAAATATGTAAATACATAGAAATGTATTTGTGTAAGTTCACCATGATAATGGAGGAACAGGGACTAACACTTTTTCATAATTTTATTTCAATGGACACATTACTAGAAATTGCACGCCCAATGTAGCGGAAATAAATTGTTCCCTAATATCTACCTGTATCTTTTTCTTTCTTAATTTTTAGGTAGACACATAGGCACTTAAAGACTGCATTTCCTGGCATTCCTTGAAGCTAGGTCAAGAATGCAGATGTGATCATTGCTGCAGGGGCATCTTATGCTGAGAATGGTAGAGTAAGAATACAGGCATCTGAGTCCCTAGCCATATCCCTGGACCTCTCGCTTCTAGACAAAAGAGAAATAAACTTTATCTTGGAGTGTCTGGCATTCATAGCTAAACCTAATTCTCATGAATGCTTTCACTCTTTGGATGTGAATTATTGAAAATTAAATGTGAATTTAAAAAAATGTTTTAAAACCAGTAGGGAAATATGGAGATACTATTATCACTTCCACCAATGTCCTTTCATTTTTTCCTTTAATATGATGACATGTTCTGGGTTGATCTTCTGGCAATTTAAATGGGTTCCCTTGATGGGGTTAAGAGGTATATTGGTAGTGGAGAGGGGTTAGTGTTTTGAACAAGTGGGGCAATTTCAAATGAAACAAAATATTTTGATTTGGGTAGTTTCCAATCGCTCCTTCCAGCCATGTTTCCTCTTGGTTGCTGGGCTTTGGCCAGTTCCTAAGGGTCTAGCTGGGATGTCAGGCTTGTTCTCGACCTGTCCTCAGGCTGCAGTGGGTGGGTGGAAGTGAGAACAATTAGTGAGAGAGTCCAAATGTAGAATTAAAATGGAAAATCAGAAAGACTGGCAGAAGAGACAACACGAAGGGACTAAGCAAAGAGACAAAATCCAGTTGCAAAACAGTAGGTGGAAACAGGGAGTAACAGCTCAAAGCAAAAGCGTTTTGATGGAGGTCGATGGTGGCGCCTGCGGTGTCTTTGAGCCCTGGAATGCAGTTGCACACTTTTATTAGGACGGTCATGCATAGTTTCAGTCATGAGTGGGTGGGTGCCAAATTAGTTTGGACTGACGAATATAGTGGGACCCACTTAGGAGAGAAATTGAAGAAATAAGGACAGGAAAAGTGGGGCTGGCCTCTGAGTGAGTCCGACCATGTGGCATTTTATGGTAATCAAAGGAGCATCATTGGTTGCTTGATGGAATCTAGAGCTGAATCTGCAGAGGAGTCATCTGTGGTGGTTGGCACAGTAGTGGGAGAACTCCTTGGTCAGGGATGGAGTCAGGGGACTGATGTGAGCCTGGAAGTTGGTGCATGTACAGTACAACCTTAGACTTTTGTTGGGTATAAGGGAAATAAGATCAAACTCCCAGGGGAGGGGAAAAAGGGTATAAGAGGGTAGCGTGTCAGAGCCCATCATGCTGGCTGAAGTCCCAGAAGGCAACTGCAATGCTAGGAAGTGATATTGAACAGAAGTTTAAAGTTTTGATTCCAGTGTCTGAGACATGAATGGCCTTCATATCAGGATGGATCTACTGAGGCTCTATACTAGTCTATTCTCACATTGATAATAAAGACATACCTGAGACTGGGTAATTTCTAAAGAAAAGATGTCTAATGGACTCACAGTTCCACATGGTTGGAGAAGCCTCACAATCATGGCAGAAGGTGAAGGAAGAGTAAAGGCAAGTCTTACATGGCAGCAGGCAAGAGAACATGTGTAGGGGAACTGCCTTTTATAAAACCATCAAATCTCATGAGACTTATTCACTATCACAAGAACAACACAGGAAAAACCTGGCCCCATGATTCAATTGCCTACCACTCTATCCCTCCCATAACACAGTGGGAATGTGGGAGCTATAGTTAAAGATAAGATTTGGGTGGAGACACAGCCAAATGATATCAGGCTCCATGAATTGCTCTCACAGTGACATGAAATCGGTGCTCTAGAACCCCAGTCCAGCTCAGGCTAGAGCCCAATCTGCCAATAGAAGGCATCTCTTATGTCTGAGGAGATGTCTAAGGGAGAAGGATGGCAGGCAGAGGCCATATCCTTTCCATTCTCAGACCAGAGTGCAAAGAGTCCACACTCACGTACTTTGACAGGAGAGAGTGACCACTGCAGGGACAGAAGGCAGAGTCGATAACTGCTGACTGGCAGCAGTCAGATCAACAAAACATTGGCTTTATTATTCAGAATTCTTTTTTGTAATAGTAATATTTGGTTTATGAAAATGTTACTTACATTTCCAATATCCCAAATAGTTTATGTTGCATTATATAAGACAAAGAAATAAATTATATTTTGATTAACAAACTAGTCCACTGGCTGTGCAGAAACTACCACCCACAATTATGAACAATGATTATTCATTCCCCAAACATTAGTCATCCACATTTAAAGGGTTAGCTTCTACAAACAGAAGCTTACTTTATTATCATTTTTAAATCTTACGTTCTTGGAATGCTCAAGCTTTCTGCAGTAATTAAAAATAAAGCATTAAAAAAGATCTTAAACTAACAATTTTGTTAAAGGAGAAATGAGCTAAGAGGCTCAACTATATTATTCAAAGGATATAAGTAGCAAATATTCTTCTGAAGTGCATATAAAAAAACACATTCAGCACCTTTGATTAAGTCCCATGGTATCGACAATAACTTTTAACTTGTCTTTCTTCAAAGTTTAAAAAAGAATTAGAAAAATATTTAATCTATTCAGTTCTTTTTGTCTTGTGCCAGAACATATCTTGGAATTTCAGGGAGTCAAACTAGCTCAATGAAAAGAAAAGATCAAAGGCAATGTTTAGAATTTTTGTAGGAAACACAAAGAGGAAATTTAAATAATATCCAAAATAAACAAGTGGAAATTTTTGTGTGACAACACAGAAGCACAGGCAGTAACCATGGAATCCTGCTGGAACTGTGTATAACCAAATATTCAAGTATAAATGATCTCATTCATACTTGAATACTTACATGATTAAATGAGATCACTTATACTTGAGTACACATAGTGCTGGAACTGTGTGTATATTCAAGTATAAATGAGATTCAAACTGTTCCCATAGGTATATAGCACCTCTCTGGGCACTAATAACACTTTTTTCTTCTGCTCCAACAGAGCTATTAGTGACAAAGGTTAGTATGTTGAAATGTTTTGGGCCTGTCTTCTTGCCTAGAAATGTGACACTGCACCATGCCACCTTGGACATAGTGAAGTCTAGGTTTGGGATAGTGGGCGCTGCTATTTATTGTTAAGGTATATCTCACCCTAGGACACCATTTTTCTATGGTACCCAGGAACTGGCAGTTCTATCTTCCTTTAGTATAACCAACTTATCTGACTGAATTAGGTACATATTGACTTAGCTATGTTTATGATATATAATTTGTCAATGTCAGTTGCTTTTTTTTTAGGGAAATTAAGCATGTTTGGTCAGGTGTTTATCAGAACTCACATAGTACTGCTAAGCAGTTTGTATTTCTGTTATAACACTCAGTTATTCTGCTCTGCATTATATTTAGTTGTTTACATATATTACACCTTCAACTAGATGCTAAACTAATTAGAGGTGAGCATCTGCATAATTCAAATTTGTATATTCCATGGTTGAAGGTGTGATTCTTTCAGCTTTGCTAGCCCCAGAAATGGAAACTTCATAGGCTGGCATTCAGGAAGGGCAGAGGATGGACTGGCAGTACCAGCAGTGGCAGAGCCTGTTGCCTGGAGTAGGGGAAAGAGACAGATGCAGCCTGAAGAATAGTGAGAAACATATCCAAGAAAATGACCCAAAAGTGTTTCCTTTCTATCATCAGGTTTGAAGGCAATGAGTGTGAATCTCCAGTCAAGGGCTGAAAAGAGGTTTGGAGCTGAGGCTAAGGTCATAGGATGTGAAATGGGGCACTGTTCATAGTTAAGATGGGTGAAAAAGCAAAGATGCTCAAAATTGTTGAGTGTTGTGTCAAAGGAGTTGACTGACCAATTTAAAGGTGCAGGGTTAGGCCAGCCAAGGTTTGCTACTTATTGTAGGCATATAATGAAATTATTTTGAATGAATTAAAGTCTAACAGTTAATTGTATATTCCACAAAGAGTGATGATAAAGCAGCCTCACTGTTAACTCTAGGTTCTTGACAGAGTCAAACACTAATAATTTGATAAATATGCTTTTCATCAGGAGAGAAACTCTTTTGAGTAATATTCAGCTTACAAGTTACTCCCATCATCATACCCAAAATCAAGTTCGTAAAAATTTCCTGTGTCATGAAAATATTTGGCAAGCGTAGTCTAAGTATTTCATGGAGCATATATTGTACAGGACCTATTTCTTCTGAAATTACTCATGTGTGCAGTCATATGATGAACTGTTTTTCCTAAAGATGGCTTCCTGGCTGACCACAGTGGCTCACACCTGTAATCCCAGCACTTTGGGAGGCTGAAGTGGACAGATCACTTGAGGCCAGGAGTTCGAGGCCAGCCTGGCCAACATGGTGGAACCCTGACTTTACTGAAAATAAAAGAATTAGCCAAGCATGGTGGTGCATACCTGTAATCCAAGTTACTTGGAAGGCTGAGGCATGGGAACTGCTTGAACTTGGAAAGTGGAGGTTGCAGTCAGCTGAGATCATGCCACTGCACTACTCCAACCTGGGTGACAGAGTGAGACTCTGCCTCAAACAACAACAACAACAAAAAAGAATAAAGATGGTTTCCACAATATAGTGTGGCTGAATGATGTCTATGTGGCTTCAGAGGCAAGGTCATAAAATGCCATGCACATTCAGATTGTTCTCTTGGAACATCTATTCTCAGAAGTCAGCTATCACACTATGAGGAAGCTAATTAGCCACAACAAGGACCACATATAAGTGTTCTGTCCAATAGTTACAGCTAAGTCCCATCTAAACAACAGCCATCATCAGCTACTGGGTGTGTGAATGAGTGAGCCACCAGATGATGCCAACCCCCGCCAAGTCATCCTCAGCCTTCTTGCCATCCTAGCTGGCAGCATGTGAGGTAGGACTGATAACTGCTCACATTTCATATTTGCAAGCAAAACACATGATTTTTGTTTTTTTAAGCTTCAAAACTTGGAGTGGTTTGTCATTTGACAATAGGTTACTGGATCAATTCACAAATAAAAACAAGCATAATTTGCATTATAGAAAGATCACCTTGATAAAGACATTTAGTCAAAGGCCATTTTCAAGAACCTGGTCTCATTTTTGTTTTCTATTCTCTTACCAAGGCAGCAAATTCATCATACAAGTACAATACTTTTTCATATTTGATGAAAAGCCATATTTGGCTTCAAAATTTAAAAAAGTTACTAGCAATAAATTTATGCTTACAATGCAAAATGTATTTTAAAGTGACTAGTGAATATTTAAGAGGTATTTTTTTCTTCTGAGGATCATTGAACATATTGCATTGATAATCAAACAAACAGAATCTTAGGCAGAACTTTTTCCTAATACTTTACATGGACAGTAACAAGATGCTGTCCCTAGACCCTAATTTTTTTCCAGAAATATAATTTGCTAATGTAGAAATGTCAGAACAAAGTGACTATTAGAAATGGCAGCTTATAATTCAATGCAGCACTAATTTGAGTATTTTAAAAACATAATTAGGTATTCAAAGGAAATCTTCAGTTTTTTGTGAATGTCTTCCATATCAAGGAAAGTTAACATTTCCATTATAACATCTTGGGTTAAAATAAAGGAAGCATTTAACATTTATGTTTTAATTGAGTTAAATGCCTAAGCCTTCAGTAATACTGCATCTAATTTGCCAGGGAAAATAAAAATATCTTCAGATGAAAGAAGTGCTAATAAGCCTTGCTCAAAATTCCTGAAATAACCAAGCATTGTTGTGCATTTAAGAAATTACTCTTTAAAAATCTAAAAGATTATCCATTTCATTTTTTACTAAGATGACAACTGAAAATGACTGCAACCTTCTAAAAAGGGGCATGATGATCAAAATGACACTTGAGAAAGATGATTAATAGTGCTGCATGTGTGAAACATGCGAGCTGTGATTCTCGGGAGCTGGAGTTGGAGGAGGAGGGTGTAGAACATACACACACTTCCTGCTCCCCAGAGAATCAAAGGATTTCTCCTACATCTTCCCTTGATAACTTTCTCAACCTCCAAGGGAGAACTAATGGAACAGCAGGAAATTCTGGGAATTCAAAAGAGTTAGGCCAGGGTGTGAGAAGAGAAACTAGAAGAGAGAACAAAGAGATACGGATTATGAAAAAGATTTGGCAGAATGTACTTCTGATTTAAATGTGATGAATATAATGTGGATTTTAGGTTAAAATCTCAAGAAAAATAGTGACAGGGAGAAAATGGGGCACAAAAATGAGAGAAGAAGAAAAATTATGGTGAGCCACTTATTTTTAAAAATAGCCTTTTGTATCTTAGCAATGATTTGTAAAGGCTTTAAGGATTGATTTGGTGAACAGCAGTTGACATTTTGTTATTTCAATGAAGCCTGGTTCATTTTCATTTGCTAGGAAGATCAACATAATTTCTAAATAGATTTTTTTATGTTGCATTTTGCTATTTAAATGTGACAGAATGAGTCATTTTTCATTGAAATATAAAATGTTAGTTTGGAGCACAAGAAATAATATTTTAAGCATTGCTAATTTATTCTTGTTAATGTTCTTTTTATGTTAGTAAGTTCATCAGTTTTTAAATGCTATTAACATTAAAAAAATTCTATGAGCTGCTTTTGAGAAGACACATATTCTTTGGAATGTAGCTATTGAAGATACTACAGTTTGCTCTTGGACCTCATTTACTATACACCCTGCCTTTGACCTTCTCAGTGCTAGGTTTCTTACCCTCCACTCACAGTCTCGCAAATCTCCTTATCTTTCTGTTTACCTCTTCGCTCAGTCTTTACACACCCATAATCCCCAGCAACTGAGCAAGAACCAAGCTATGGTTGCTTGGGTAAACACTGTAGGTAGCGTTGCAAAGAATGTACTTCCTCTATGGTTTCTTTTGGTGTAAAGAACATAGTCTGTCTCTGTTTGCCCTATTAACTTCAGTTTTTGGTAATGTTTCTAATTCAAATCAACTCTGAAGTTCATAAATACCCTTTGCAGCCTGGACAAACAGACATAGTCAAGATACTGCAACAAATAACATAGAAACCTTAAATAAGCTTTTTCATCTAGATCTCTGCTTTACTGCTTTAAGTGTTTTAAAACTCAACCTTCAGAGAGGGTGCAACATGGTTGGACCCTGTTTAACTTTGCTGCCAATCAATGTTTCAGCCTTAAGGAAGTCTATCTCCCAAGAAACGCTGAGTC
Organism: Cacajao melanocephalus; assembly: GCA_963573385.1. NCBI lineage: Eukaryota > Metazoa > Chordata > Mammalia > Primates > Pitheciidae > Cacajao > Cacajao melanocephalus. The sequence goes on along the minus strand of CAUYLG010034699.1, from coordinate 8,278 downwards.
TCTCTAAATGTCAAAACATTCTCCTTTTTGAAAGAAGTTTCTTTTGTGTGCAAAAGGTCTTTCTCCGACTCACTCAGTGTGTTCTCCTTAGCATTAAAAAATAAACAGAAGCGACATATCCTTAAAATAACTATCTGAACTCAGTCACCTGTGCCTCCCAGAGCTCTCTAAATGAATGAACTGTCAAACATCACACAGAGGTGGGAATTAAAACTGCTGAACTTAAGGTATTAGAGACAATACAGTGCTTCTTCAGGGCAGCATGCTGGCTAGAGTTCACACAGCCGCTGCATCCTTGTTTCTCCCAGTGTATTAAAACATTCCCTTTGAATAACACTGGCTCTATGCTACATTACTTAACCTCTGGGAGGTTTGAAGCCTCCAAACTATCATCCAATTAGAGCTGACACTCTTCTAGTTAGCTACTGTATTTAGAAGAACCAGCACAAAGGGGAATGTAAGAACAAGACATGTTGCTTCGACTGGAGAAAGGAACGAAGATTAATCATGCCTTTGTGGGATTGTGAGCATTTACTAATGAAGCATTTTAGTTTCATGCAGTATTTACTTATGAATTGCTTATAAGCTGTAATGTTGGCTTCCATACTGCCTGTTTAACTTTCTGTAACAGAGATGTTGGTGTCCTTCTATTCCCTGCTTCCCTCAGAGGACAGCCTTTAAAATACATCTTGGTTGCAATTTAAAAATTACTATTAGTGTCTCCTTCTTGCAAATTTTTCTTCAATGGACTTTAGGGTTATAGTCATAGTGATCAGAGGTGCCAAATCCCTTCATCTCTGATGGATCCTTAAAATAAATGCAGTGGAATGCTCCTGTCTCTTTCTCCCTTTCTCTGACCATCGTTTCCCTTGATTGGACTAATATTGTAGATGAAGATTCTATGTGCGAAGTTAGGGCATTCTCAGAAGGAAATGACAATAGAGGTGAGAGTTCTACCTTCCTTGAACTCTCCTTTTACACTGGTTCTTCAAGTGACTCTGCACAAATCTGCCTCTTGGGAGCTCTCCAGTCTCCCCACAGCAGTGGGAAGCAGCAGGATCTTCAGTTTTAAGGAAGACCTTTGACTTCAACTGGATTAAAGTTGATGGTCACCTCTCTGCTGTCTCACAGGCTCCAGGCATATAATGGGCTCTATTTTGTGAGAAAGGGTGGAGGCGGCTTCTCCAATTCCTGTGCACACTTCCTGTGGCCCTGCTAGTGTCCTTGGCTGGTGGCTTAGCTAAATAAGCACATCTCTCCAAGAGAAAACTCTGTTGTTTGCCTATTTTTGGACAATGTAGCCTATCCAATGGCGAGAAGCAATTTCTCCTCTGTAGGATTTGCCTCGCCCCAGTCCTTTGGGGACAATGGACCCACTTACTTGATCTGAGACTCGTTGGACTCTTTCCAGCTCTAAGACACAGTGATATTTCTTGAACACAACACTTTTTAAACGGATATTTTATTTGTTACCCAGGGAACATTTTCTGAGCTGACTAAATTCTTTGATTGAGTCTGATGAGATAGAAAAGGAAATGCTTGCTTATTGCATCTGTTGCATTTCTTTCTTTCTGTTCTTGAACTCTCAGCCTCTACCACGGACTGGTGGGTACTTGTCATCTCCCAAACATATTCAATTTCCACCTTTATAAATTACACGTACTTTCCTACTAACCTGTCTTCTGCATCCAAATCAATGCACAGATAGGTTCCCTCTTCCTTATAAGATCTACTCCTCCTCCTGCCCGTCATGTTCTCATTCTTCCCACATGTCGTCACTCAGCACAAATTGTCTCTGCTATTCTTTGGCATTCATTTTCTCTTAGTCTGTTCAGGCTGCCATAACAAAATACCACAGACTGCATGGCTTAAACAACAGAAATTTATTTTCTCACAGTTCTAGAGGCCCAAAGTCTGAGATCCAGTTTTGTCAGGGCTCAGTTTCTGAGGAAGGCTCTCTTCCTAGCTTACAGATGGCCACCTTCTTGCTGTGTCCTCACATGGCCTTTCCTCTGAGTACATGTGGAGAGAGAAAGGGAGGGAGAGAGAAAGGGAGGGAGAAAGAGCAAGCAAGCACACACACGAGAGTGCCCTCTTTGGTATCTCTACTTAGAAAGGCACTAATCCTATAGGATAAGGGCCTGATCCTCATGACTTCAATTAATCTTAAATACTTCTTAACAGCCCATCTCCATATGGAGCCTTACTGGGGATAAGGGCTTCAACATATGAATTTTGGGAGGACAGAAACATTCAGTCCATAACACATTTCATTTTGCCTTGTGTTTATATATATATTTATATAATCTCTCTCTCTCTCTCTCTTTGTCTCTCTCTCTCTCTATATATAAATATGTGTATGTGTGTACAAACCTTTGTTCAACTTTTTGGTTTGATTTTGCTTTTGTCTTTAGAGACAGGGTCTTGGTATGTTGCCTGGGCTGGGGTTGAATGCCTGGGCTTAACCTATCTTCCTGAGTAGCTGGGACTACAGGTGTGTGCCACCATGCCTGGCCTGTATAAATATTTTATCAATGAATTGTAAGCTCTTATAATGTGTCCTACATATTCTTATACTTTGCCTTTTGTTGGTACTGAATTAATATTTTTCGGGTGACAAAATATATTCAGGTATGAGCCATTCGCAATTCTGGTTTCCACATTCACTTTCTAGCATGCATTATTTAATGTAAAAAATTTCCTCTTTCAAGGCTGCTTAAAAATTTTAGAGGATTCTTTAGGGAAAAAAAAGTACTGTTGCTGGAAAATCTTTCTGACAGCAAGGGCCATGTAAACAGAAAGTAATGTGAATTTCCAATTTAATGTGGCAGACCTCAAAGCTTTTGGGATTTCTGGGTAAACTCTCAAGTATGTGGCTGCTTACCTAAACTTGAAACCTTGAAAATGTCAAGAATCTTTTTCAAAGTAGATTTACTTTTGTTCACATTCATTATATGAGCTATTTAAAGAATTTCTTAGATAAGATCATTTGCTAACTTTTACTTTTTTCCTTATAACCATGGGTTTCAGTTTCTTTATTTAGCAGAAAAATACTTCTTTGTGTATGTTTTGTGTTGTTGATGTTATATGCCAGATCACATGTTCAGCTTTTATTTTTTGCTACTTCTTGTAATCTATAGCAAAGCAATACCATAGGTATTGGAAGACTAAAAAATATTGAATGGAAGACATAATACAGTGTTTGCATTCACACTAAGTGAACACATAGCATATGAAATTTATGCTACAGCAAAATCTCAAAAGAGCATTTTCCCAAACTATTTTCAAGTGTTTACCACTTACTTTTCAATGACCAGAAATTTTACACCCTAATTTTCATGTAGCATCTAGCTTTTCAGAAACCAATTTTTCTTGCCTTCACATGAGTTTTGCCCAATTTAATACATTTCGTTTAAAGATTTTTGTTTTGTTTAGTTTTGTTTTTGTCACCCAAGCTGGAGTGCAGTGGCATGATCTCAGCTCCCAACCTCCCATACTCAAGTGATCTTTCTTCCCCAGCCTCATGAGTAACAGGAACTACAGACTCATGCCACCACATCTAGCTAATTTTTGTATTTTTTTGTAGACACTGAGTCTCACTATGTTGCCCAGGTTAGTCTCAAACTCCTGGCCTCAAGTGATCCTCCTGCCTTGGCCTCCCAAAGTGCTGGGATTACATGTGTGAGCCACCATGCCCAATATTCATTTAAAGATTTTTATTTTGAAAAGAAAGATTGTCATTAAAATTATACTGGACTATTTATTTATTTATTATGCTTTAAGTTCTGGGATACATGTGCAGAACATGCAGGTTTGTTACATAGCTATACGCGTGTCATGGTGGTTTGCTGCACTCATCAATCCGTCATCTAGGTTTTAAGCCCCACATGCATTAGGTATTTGTGCTAATTCTCTCCCTCCCCTAGCTCCCTACCCCCTGACAAGCCCTGATGTGTGATGTTTCCCTCCCTGTGTCCTTGTGTTCTCACTGTTCAACTCCCACTTATGAGTGAGAACATGCGGTGTTTGGTTTTCTGTTCTTGTGTTAGTTTGCCGAGAATGATGGTTTCCAGCTTCATCCATGTCCCTGCAAAGGACATGAACTCATTCTTTTTTATGGTTGCATAATATTCCATGATTATACTGAACTTTTTATATAAAGGTACTGTCTGCAAATACTGATTATAATACTGCAAACAAAAGAAACAAAAGAAAAAAACAAAAATGACATAGACAATTGCTCTTTAAACTCTTATTTGTAGAATTTTTTAAATCTCAAGAAGAAAAATATTTTGGGTAATATATTATGTCAAGCCTAAATTAATTGAATTAATCAGCTAACTGAATTCTTAGCTTAAGCAAAGCTCTGGTGACTCCAATTTCTTCTTTCCTTTTAAAATTTGTGTTGTGTATTTATAGGAAAACAATTTATGAGATTCTAGAACTTTTTAAAAGAGGCTATGCTATTTGTTGTTATATCTTTTTTGGCCTTTAACATTTTAGAGGAACCATATCTCAGAAGAGGTGTATGAATCTGCTGGCAGGATTAACATTAGTACTATTTGATGAATTCAGATTTGTTTCAAGAAAGATGGCATTGTTTAATCCTTGTTTCTATCTGTCAACAATCACTAATTTTTTTTTTTATATTTTACTACATGAAGAAAGTTGATAGTCAATGGGCATATGTGGTGTAAATATCAGGGAACAAGGATCAAAATTTTCCACTAATAGGTATATCTGTAATTTATTTAATACTGCAATTTTGTGTACATTATTGCCATTGATTTCTTTAAAATAGAGAGTTAAGATTACAAGCTACTCAGTATGTAAAGACTGAGAGTAAAAAAGACAGATACAAATGTCACTATAACCATGAGATATTAAGTATGGAATCCTAATTACTGGGCCTGATGAGGGAAATAAATCTGATGGAGTAAAAAAGTAATTATTATAAAACTGTTGATAATGTAGGTAAATGACTTGCCCTGAAAATTAAAAAGTCAAACCTAGGTAATTATATGTTAGCTAATAAAAGAGGCAGTGATAAGGTTTATAGATTGGTGAAAAATTAATGAACTCATTAATGAATTTTCTGGTAAATTCTAGAAGTCAGAAGTAACTTGAGTCTGAAAATGTTTAGAAGAGGTTAGATTTACTAAGATATAAAATAATGCTAGAAATAGTGCAACTGTATTTTCTATACAGGAGAACTTTGAAATTAAATCTGTCTTTTAGGTTGTATCTCCTAGTTTAAAATAGTCTAGCACAAAGTAGCATTTAATTAATACTACTGCATTAATTAATAATAAAATTAGGCACTACATAGGAACAAAAGTAATGTGGATGCATGTGTTGTGGCTCTGACTGATGTCAACATTTCGTTTTCTGTACATTTACAACTTTCTTTAATCAGGATATTTATGCTTTTGTTTAGCTGTTCGAAGCATAAATCCTCCAAATGTATACACTTCAGCATCTTTAAAAGTCCTTTTTTTTTCCTCCTGAAGTGTCGCATATTCCCAACTTAAATTTCTATTTCCCTTTTCTACTCTAGTTAAAATATCCATCAGTGTAGTTGAATTCTCAGACGAGGTGATTTTCTGGCTATAACTTACAGTAAGATCTGGTTTAAGTCTCCCAGTCTGTGTCCATATTTTGGGACTGAAAATAGGAGAGGTTGCTTACCTTGTTTCATTCATTGTTAGTTCTAAAAGTTTCCTAGGTAAGGTTCTCATAGTCCAGAGATCTAATGCATAACCATACACACACACAGGGTTTTTCTCTGTCCTAAAAGTTACTATCCAGTCTCTTTTTCAGAGATAATTAACAGAAAAATAAAAACGTTGTCAGGAAAATTCAAGTGTTCATAACATGACCATGTTTCTCCGACTCCAACAAATGCTATTGTTTTTTAGTCATTGTCTTTATAGGTGATTATAGAAAGATATAAACATCCAATTTCTGCAAATAAATTTCTAACAAATTTCAAAGTGTGATTGCAAATTTCGCAACCACCTCTGAAGTCTGTGGAAAGTGATGTATTTGAAAACTGCTGTAATCATGTGCAAAGCTGTTGATAAATGAGGATCTGGCAGTTAGATGAGTTAACAGTTGAAGGGAGTGTGGCAATCATGATGACTAGACAGGTTTTTCAAAAGACAATGATTTGAATTTCAAAGGATTAAGAGAAGACGATCTCTGGGAAAATGGATGAACCCTTAAGTAATTTAGCGAGAAAACAACCCTTTTGTATAATTCCGCTGTGAAAGTCTCGCTTGAAGGTAAAACACGCTATACAATTTTTGTGTGAAGAATTCAAAACAATAAATAAAAAGTTATGATCGGTTCTTTTTCTTTTGTAAATTCTAAGAGTTGTTACGTGGTTGTAAATACAACCTCCATTTCATTAAATAGAAGATAAAACTAAAAAATTTTAAAACGTTTATTTTTCAAAGTAAAGTCCCATTCATACATTTTCTTTTCATATCTGTATATCTATAAAATTTTGCCCTGATTTTTAAGTGAGCTTAGTTAAGTGCATTTACCCTGGACACTGAGATAATTGAATAATGAGAACCCTATATATGTGAGCGTCTGAGTGTGTGTGAAGTCAAGTCTCATTCATATACTTTTTTCATATATACATATATAATTTTGCCTTTTTTTTTTGTGGAGTCTCACTGTCACTGGGCTGGCGTACAATGACGTGATCTTGGCTCATTGCAACCTCCATCTCTCAGGTTCAAGCAATTCTCCTGCCTCAGCCTCCGGAGTAGCTGAGGGTAGCTGGAATTACAGGCTCCTGCCATCATGCCCAACTAGTTTTTTGTATTTTTAGTAGAGATGGGGTTTCACTATGTTGGTTGGGTTGGTTTCCAACTCCTGACCTCGTGATCCGCCCACCTCAGCCTCCCAAAGTGCTGGGATTATAGGCATGAGCCACTGCGTCTGGCCTGCCCTGGTTTTAAGTGGGCTTAATTAAGTGCCTTTCCCCAGACACTATGATTAATTGAATAATGAGAACCCTATATATGTGAGCCTGTGTGTGTGTGTGTGCGTGTGTGAAATAAAGTCCCATTCATACATTATATATATATTATATATTTTATTTATATATATATATATATATATATATATAATTTTGCCCTGGTTTTCAGTGGGCTTAATTAAATGCTGTTCCTGAGTCACTGTGATTAATTGAATAACAAGAACCCTACATATGTGATCCTCTCTGTGTGTGTGTATTCATGTGTGTACATAGACATGCACATTAATTTCAGAAGAATTTTTAAACTTAGAACTTTATGAAGGCAATACAGGAATATGTTAAAAATGAGTGGGGCAGCTTCAATAAGATGAAAAACAATAATGTTTACAACCCGAATAGACTGTATGATACATATTTAATAATAGGTTTTGATATTCATTTCCAGCTTGCCCACTATTTGATCTACCTTGTTTTGTCTGAATTGGGGGTCTTTCTTTTTTTAAGAACTTTATTATTGATCTCAGAATTCCTAGTTCTTTAACATAACTCAACATTTATCTGGAATAAGTATGATTCTCTCCTCTGAGTGTGTATGTGTATTTGTGTGAGTGTGTAGCAATGTGAGTTAAACCCATTATTTAAAAAAAGAATAATTTCTTGATTTGTCTGAGCAGTAAAGAATCTGCCAGTACCTAGACACTTTATTCTATTACTAAGCTCTTTATAACCATAGATGAGCGTGCCTATTCAATCACTTTCACATAAGAAGTATGCATTCACTACATTTGAATATCATTTTAAATATTCTGCTTGATTTGTAATGCATTTCTCTTTAAAAAATAGAAAAATTCAGAAGGAGGTAATAATAACAAACCATAGTATTACCACCTAGTAAGAAGCACTGATAACACTGTAGTCTATTAGTATCTTTTCTTCCAGTCTTTTTGCTGTGTCACAGAATGCTGAAAGAATGTTTTTATCATTGCTATCTTGCATTGTTATCTTGGAGTTGTTTCTAAAATCCCCAAACCAATCAACCAAGCAAATAACCAAACATCCAAACTAACAATAAACAAAATGACAAAACATACAGGTAGCACGCACATCCACAGACTAAAGACAGCCTCAGGAGGCATCAGCTGAATCTTCAGGAGGTTATTTATCTATTTATTTTTATTGTTTTAATTATTTTAACGTACAGAAAACTCAACAGTGTACAGTGGCAAGTTCTTTAACCTTTGCCTTTTTAAGCTTGGCGATGCGAGCCACAGACTTGGGACCCAGGAC
>CAUYLG010034698.1:0-23366 GCA_963573385.1 Cacajao melanocephalus | reverse complement strand
AACCATGAGCATGGAATGTTTTTCCGTCTGTTTGTGTCCTCTCTTATTCCCTTGAGCAACGGTTTGTAGTTCTCCTTGAAGAGGACCTTCACGTCCTTTGTTAGTTGTATTCCTAGGTGTTTTATTCTCTTCGTAGCAATTGTGAATGGGAGTGTGCTCATGATTTTGCTCTGTTTGTCTGTTATTGGTGTATAGGAAAGCTTGTGATTTTTGCACATTGATTTTATATTCTGAGACTTTGCTGAAGTTGCTTATCATTTTAGGAGATTATGGGATGAGACAATGGGGTCTTCTAGATATACAATTATGTCGTCTGCAAATAGAAACAATTTGACTTCCTCTTTCCTAATTGAATACCCTTTATTTCTTTTTCTTGCCTTGCTTTCAGAGAGTTAGGGGGCATTGCCATTCATGGGGGTGGTCAGGGCCCCAGGGGCCAGATTCCCCAGACCAGTCCTTCTTTTCTTCCCTCTAATCTCCACTCTGCCTCACTCCTAACATCCCTGCCATCAGCGAGCGCTTCTCTTGCAGCCAAAAAGCTGCGATGCTTTGTAATCTCATGACTACTTCCACAGGAGGAAATCTTTCAGCCCCGCTGGAGCTAACTTTGTTGCTGTTGTTTTGAAAACTGCTCTTCAAATCTGTTGTTTTTTTTTTCAGGAAGTTTGAATCCACAGCACTGAGCACAGCCCTGTGTGTTGCACACTGCTCTGGAATCAGCCCCTTGTCACGAGGAAGGGAATTTAATGTGTCCCCTCACCCCCACTGGCTCAATCAGGATCCACTTTCCCCCAGAGCTAAATTCAGATTAACATCATCCTGGTGCCATGACTTCACTCTGCTGATAACTTACTTCAAAACCCTCTTTCCAGCTCTTTAATATTAGGTTTCAGGATGGTTGCCACTGCAAATATCAGAAAACCTGATTAACATTGGCTTGAATTATGAAGGGGTTATTCTTTCATAGAACAAGGAGATACAGACAAAACAGTTTTAGAGCCAGCTAACTCAGCAAACTCAAAGCTGGAGGAAGAGGGTCTGTGGATGAAGATTTCTTAGAAAAGGATCAAAAGCAAGGTTAGGGGAAATAAAAAGCTAAATATCAAGCATCTAAGAGAAGTCCAGAAACTGAAAGACACAGGGTTGCCTGACTACTGAACCAGTCCTGGAAGAGATGGGGTCTCAGCCATACCCTACCCAGTGGACGCCAGCCAGGTGAAGCCTTCATCATGGAAGTGACCCTGTCCATCCGCCCCCTGGGAGTCTGGATGGGTCCTTGGAGGGACAAGTCCAAGAAGCTGGAGAGGTTAGAAACAGGGACTCATTAGGACATTGCTGAGTTGATCCATGAGAGGCTGACAGGTTGTAAATTTGACAGGGTGGGAGGTTGTGACTCCAGATAATGCTTCTGTTGACCTTTCCAGGGTGGCTGCCATGCTTTTTCTATGGGTGACCAGTCTTGGCAGGGGTGGGCCAGATAATGCATGACATTGAGGGAAATGTGGGAAACAGGCACTCTCTTAGTACCACAAGCCCATACTGCTCACTGGCAGGACTTCTCCAGAGGGATTCTTTGTTCATCTGTCAAAATCATCATCCGCATGCCTGTATTGATCCAGCATTGCCACATGTACATTTGCTCTGCTAAAACGAGAGCATATGTACGAGGATGCTCACGGCATTGCTGTTTGTAATGACAAAATTATGTAAACTATACAAATGTCTTTCAGTAAAGGACTAGTGAAATAAATGGCATCAGGCAGGCATTCTGTGTGATGCTATGTGTCCAATTAAAAAGATTAAATAGACCTAACTATTCTGAGGTGGAATACCTCCAAAAGTTGAACATCAAGTGAACAAATCAAGATGTATTACAATGTTCACATCTGCAACTGGAAAGGAGGATGTGTTTATATAGCCACCCAGATGACTCCTAGAAAGAAACCAAGAAACGAAGCAGTTACCTCCCTTGGAAAGGAAAATCTAGGTGCCTTTTTGTAGCATGTGAATAAATCAGTAAATCTGCCACAAGACACACAATAACATAGATACACACATGCACGCATTCACACCTGATTATCCATCTTTTTGCTCTGTCATCCTCAGATTGTTGGCTGTACTTTTCAGTTTTTCTTTCATTTTTGCATAATGATTATAGCAGCTCCAAGCATCTCATCCTCACCCAATTATATCTAAAGTAATTGATGCATTTTAAAATGTATATAATTTTAAAATCCGTGCTATTGACATAATTGTTTTTTACAGTGAAAAGCAATGGAAAACTCTGAAAAGTATAAAGCAAGTGATATGTCTGGTTTGGGCTTTAAAAGATTACTCTGTTATTGGGGTAGATAACAAATTAAAAAGGTCAATATGGCCATTGCAAATAACCAGGTGAGATCATCTTGGCATAAATATCAGTTTCATCAGTGGTGATGGAGATCAGACAATCTCTGGCAATAGGTGGGAGGTATAATCAACTGGCCTGGGGGAGTGATCAAAGATAGAGGGGTCAGCTTGGGAGTTACCAAGGGTGACTGCCAGTTTCCTGCTTGCCATGAGGGGTGGAGGATGTTACCTGTCACTTACAATGGAAATGTGTATGGGGGAAAGCCATGAGTGTAATTTTGGACAACTGAGTATTCTATACTCATAAAATACCCAGTAGATGATAATCTGAAGTGGAGATAAAATTTTTGTTTTTTTCAACATGATCAATCTTCATTATTAGCAGATTTCACATTTTTCAATTTACCTATTTGCTAAAATTTGCTTGTAACCCTCAAGTCAATACCCATGGTGCTTCTGTGGTCATTCATGGACACACCCAGAGCAGGAAAAGCTCCGAGTCTCCTGGTACAGATGTTCCCTGCTGAGGGCAACCAGGCCATGCTCTGCTTTCTTGTTTCAGCTCTCATAATGCTAGCAAGGGGCCTTGTCACAGGCTCCTTAGAGGCATATTTTTCCATTTTCTGCTTTTGTTGGTGATTTTGCTACTTAGAATGCCTGCAGAGAATATGACTGTGACATGCCTTATGGAGAAAATACAAGTGTTAGCGAAACTTAGTGAAGGCCTGAGTTACAATGCTGTTGGCTGGGGGTTCCACGTTAATAAATCAACAGTATATTTTAAATATGTTGTCCATAAACAGATACGTAAAACAAAGTTTTGTATTGAAATGTTAATGGAAATGTGATCAGAGGCTCACAAGTACTTAATCCTATGTTTCCCCGCAAAGCCATGCATCATTATTCACTAATTCAGTGTTTGCACCCAGTTTGTAGAACAGAACTACTATAAAAAAAAATGAGAATCAACCATGTATGTATATATGCTGAAGAATCCATGTGTAGAGATAAGTTTGCATTGTAGGAGAATATACACTGAGCAAAGAAGTGAGAGGATTGATCTTTAAGAATTTCCAAATTTAATAATCTAGTAGAGATCAACAGGCATGTTGGATGATGTACGTACATGGAGATAACAGTACTTCCTCAATGCCTCACTTATTTATTTGTACATAACATTTCAAAATAAATGTTTATTAAATTAAATCTTTAATTAGTTAAATTTTCAAAAGTGTTATAAAATCCACTGTTGGTCAGGCTCTAGGTAAATGAACAAATCTTTACTGTGATTATAAAATGTTCCCATTCTTTCAGAGAACTGCATAGAAATAACATTTCCCAAATTCCAGTAAAAAATTTGCTTAATTTTTTCAGTAATCCTACTCAAAGGAATTTATCTCAGATACTTGTTCAACAGATTACAAGTAAAGGGCCCAAATTACAATATCTTAGAAACAGCTGCATAATTTTAGAGTAACCTCTTGGATTAATGTTTATTTTTAAATTTTAAAAATCTTATTTAGTTTTTATTTTAGGTTCACAGGTACATGTGCAAATTTATTATGTAGGTAAAATGTGTGCCACAGGAGTTTGGTGTACAGATTATTTCATCATCTGGGTAATAAGCATAGTACCCAACAGGTAGATTTTTTTATCCTCTCCCTCCTCCCACCCTCTACCCTCAATTAGGACTCAGTGTCTTTGGTTCTCCTCCTCCTTCTCCTTCTCCTTCTCCTTCTCCTTCTCCTTCTCCTTCTCCTTCTCTGCTTCTCTCCTTCTCTCCTTCTCTCCTTCTCTTCTCCTTCTCCTCCTCCTTCTCCTCCTTTTTTCTTCTTCTCCTTCTCCTTCTCCTTTTTCTCCTCCTCCTCCTCCTCCCCCTCCCCCTTCTTCTTTCTTCTGGTTTTTTTTTTTTTTGATATAGTTTCTTCCTTTTTCTCCAGGCTGGAGTGCAGTGGCACAATATCAGCTTACTGCAACCTCTGCATCCCAGGTTCAAGTGATTCTCCTGCCTCAGCCTGCCTGGTAGCTGGAAGTACAGGCGTGCGCCACCACAGCTGGCTAACTTTTGTATTTTTAGTAGGGATGGGATTTCACTATGTTGGCCAGGATGGTCTTGATTTTCTGATCTCATGATCCTCCCTCCTCAGTCTCCCAAAGTGCTGGGATTACAGGCATGAGCCGCCGTGCCTGGCCTGGTTCCCTCCTTTGTGTCCGTGTGTTCTTGTTGTTTAGCTCCCACTTATAGCATGTGTATGATAATGTGTATGTTTTGTTTTCTGTTCCTGTGTTAGTTTGCTTAAGATAATGCCTCCAGCTCCATCCCTGTTGCTTCAAAGGACACAATCCCATTCATTTTTATGGCTGCATAGTATTCCCTGTGGATATGTACCACATTTTTTTAGTCCAGTGTACCATTGATGGGCATTCAGGTTGTTTCCATGTCATTGCTATTGTGAATGGTGCTACAATTAACATATGTGTGCATGTGTCTTTACAATAAAATAATGTATGTTCCTTTGGATGTATACCTAATAAAGGGATTACTGTGTTAAACGGTATTTCTGTTTCAATTCATCTTTGAGGAATTCCCAAATTTCATTTCCTGTTTGAGGAATTGTCAAAATGCTTTCCACAGTGGCTGAACTAATTTACATTCCCTGTAGCAGTATGTAAGCATTCTCTTTCCTCTTCAACCTTGCCAGTATCTGTTATTTTTTTGCTGTGCAGATGCTCCTAAATTTAATTAGGTCCCACCTGTCAATTTTTTTTTTTCAATTGCTTTTGGTATCTTTATTATGAAATCTTTGCCTGTTCCTATGCCCTGAATGGAATACCCTCGGTTATCTTCCAGGCTTTTTAAAGTTGTAGGTTTTGAATTTATGTCTTTTATCTGTCCAGTTGATTTTTGTATATAGTGAAAGGAAGGGGCCCAGTTTCAAGCTTCTGCATATAGCTAGTCAGTTATCCCAGCACTGTTTATTATGTAGAAAGTCCTTTTTCCCCATTGCTTCTTTCTGTCAGGTTTGTCAAAGATCAGATAGTTGTAGGGGTGCCATATTATTTCTGAGCTCTCTATTCTGTTCCATTGATCTATATATCTGTTTTCATACCAGTACTATACTATTTTGATTACTGTAGCCTTGTCATGTAGTTTGAAGTTAGTTAGTGTGATGCCTCCGGCTTTGTTCATTTACTTAAGATGGTCTTGGCTATTTGAGCTCTTTTTTGGTTCCATGTGAATTTTAAAATAATTTTTTACAATTCTATGCAGGATATCATTGGTAGTTTAATAGGTATAGCATTAAATCTGTAAATTGCTTGGGAAGCATGGCTATTTTACTAATACTGATTATTTCTACCTATGATCATGGAATGTTTTTCCATGTGTTTGTATCATCTCCAATTTCTTTGAGCAGTATTTTGTAATTCTCATTGTAGGATTTTTCACCTCTCTGTTTAGCTGTACACCTAGGTATTTTATTATTTTTGTGGCTATTGTGAATAGGATTGTGTTCTTGATTTGGCTCTCAGCTTGGCTATCGTTGGTGTATAGGAATGCTACTGATTTTTGTACATTTATTTTGTATCCTGAAAGTTTGCTGAAGTTGTTTATCAGATCTGAGACTATGAGGTTTTCTAGGTATAGAATCATATCATCTGCAAACAGGGTTAGTTTGACTTCTGATTAATATTTATACATCTATTTCAGTGAAAACATAGGAATGTTGTAAAAAGCAGTACATTTTCTTTGGAAAAATACTAATTGGATATATATATGTACTTTATTATTATATCAATATAATTAATATATATTAGAAATAATAAGTTAGTATTATTTCTTTGGGAAACAATGTTAATATTATATGTTTTATACAAGGTATGTTTGATACTTTTTAGCATATGGATTTGTTTTCTTTTGCGGGGGAGACAGTACAACACAATTCGAACTTTGTATAAGTTGAAAATATTGTTCCTTTATCCCCTTGCAATATTTCGAACTAGCTGTGTTTATAATTTCAAAAATAAGCAACAATAAAAAGAATTAGGATTTAAAAACTCTTTTAGCCATTTTACAATCTAAATATGTGATTGTGTGTGTGTGTGTGTGTGTGTGTTTATATTTTAAATTACTGGAAATTTAAAATGGATTAGAAATTACAACTCAGTACCCAAACAAACTGGTCCTTCCCACAGTAGGCAGCGCTGCTGTAGAATTTCTTATACTTGAGATGTTGTTGATTCCCTCCCCATGTCTACCTGTATCATCTAATTGGCAGCTGGTAGAACATTCTATATTCTCTTTACACGTGTGCACTAATACCCTAGATACTTTTCACTGACTGAGTTGCCAGACAAATTCTCGTGTGATAAAATGCTTGTCTGCCTTCACACTCCTTGACTATTTTCATTCTTTTTTACAAACCATGTTCTTCTTGTATATATTCAGTTGGTCCAGCATTTCCACATTTCTTGAGTTCATTCCTTTATGATTCTCATGCAATGTATGTGAGGATTGATACAAATTACACTGAAATGTCATAGAGATGATATCAGGCAAATGCACAATATAAGAGAAATGCCATGAGCCTAGAGGCATGCATGTTACATTCAGTAATTACAGTTATACAGTGTTCTTAAACATGTGAAGACCTTAGTCTCCCTGGATGGACTCAGTTGTACTTTGATTTAGAGCATATTGTGGTTTGACTTGGAGCATAAAACAGGCCTAAGAGACTCTTGATTCAAGTTTATTCAGGGGCATAGATCCTCTCTGGCTGATTAGAGAGGCTCCAACGAGTAGGAGGAGAGGTAGGATCAGGGCCTACATGATCTGTGAGTGAACTTGTGGAAAGAGAAACTAAGAGATCTCTGTGCTCTGTGTTTACGGCAGCAGACATGCATCTATTGGCCTCTCATCCCATTGTCTCACTAATCTGTAGCAGTCAGTAATTTTTTTGACTTTTATTTTTCTGGGTTTATAGTCACAAACTTTCATCACCATTTTTTCACTTTGGTTGCATATAGAAAAATTTTAATGCCAGGAATTATAGCATGATGATTATGTATGTATTTGTACATATTTTCCCATTTGGCTATTACCAGAGGGAAAAAAAGAAAATATTAAGAATGATGCAGTATATGTAAAGTCCAGGGAAAAAATATTTATAACAAAGAGTACTATTGGCCTTGAAGCTATGATTAAATTTGCATATATTACTTTTGCCACACATCCATTGCTTTCTGAATATAATGTATATACATAAAGACTAATGACACTGAAATGGTATTAAAATGCTCCAAGAAAACGGATTGCATTTCCTTATTTTCATTAGGTAGGAACTTAATACAAATAGTGGTTATCAGTCTTTGCAGATCACAATTACTTTTTCAGATAATAGATGGCTCAGTACTGGTCACAGTTTGCATTTTCCTGACTGTCTTCCCAGGACCACAATCTGTAGCTCATCCTTGTAAAATAATGAACAACATCAAACTCTATAGCTTCATAAAAGGAAGATGAAGTTTTATATTCTGTATCAGACTGTAGTTTGGAATTACATTGCTATCTGGTTATATGAAGAACAAACACTGCAATTATCTCCTTTTTGAACTGTTTGCTCAGTTTAAGAATTATTAAAATATTTGCTGCACATATCATCCTTGGTTTATATTTTACATTGTTTCAATTACCTTTTTCTATGAGTTTTATGTTCCTTCACTACAAGTTTAATATTTTTGATATATGATAGGTGCTAATATCTGGTAAGTTCTTCATTCCTTCATTACTACTCTTTTTATTCTAGAATCTATTAAGCAGTCTTTCTCATTTATTTTTTAATGAGTTTTAGAATCAGTTTTTCAGCTTTCATAAAGTATCTCATTAGGCTCTTAATTGGAAATGTGTTAAATCTATAACTTAACTTGGGAAGGGTTGTCATATCTTCTTGTATTCTTTCAAGTTACAATTAGATAATCATGGATTTTTCTGCTTTCAAGAGACAATAAAGAATTTTCTACTTAATACTGGAGTCCTTTTAAGTTTTATTTCATTTTTAATTCACACATAATAGTTGTACATATTTATGGAATAATATGTGACATTTTGATACAAGTCCACATTGTGAAATGATCAAATCAGAGTAATTAGTGTATTACCACTTCAAACATGTATCATTTCTTTGTGGTGAGAACACCCAAAATGTATACCCTAATCTTCTAGTAAGTTGCATACCTAGATCATGCTTTATAACAGTAGACTGTGTTCTTGTTGTTCTTTGTTTTTAATAAAATGTTTTTCAGATGACAAAACACAGTGGGAATCCACAGAAGGGACACCTTGTGGAGAGGTGGCAGAGAAGATATTCAAGTAAAAATAAAAGCTTCTAAAACACTTGGGATTTTAAAATAAACAGCAAGCACAGGAAGTTTTCAACATCTCAGCATAGCTAAATTTAAGTGTTCTAATTCATGGCAAGTTAGAGTCTGGAATACATTTTAAATTCTGTGCCTATTTTCACGCCATTCTGAGGAAAGTATTGACCCATGCTTACTGAAAATCATGTGCTGACACTGAAGAACAGTGCCCCGTGCTCACACAAACTGGTATTTGTCTCCTAACCCCATTTCCTGTACTGGTGTGTGAAGCGTATGAATGCTTTTGAACACTACCATTGCATCTCTGAACTTGGACCTGTTTGGTCATGATGAATTATTCATTCAATTAAGTGCTTTCTATTAGTTGTTGATATTTTCCTTTGCTATTTTGCTGACAAGTAGATTTTTTTTTCTGTGGCATGTTTATCAGATTTTGGATTCACTGCCGTATTTAATTTGCAGAATGTCATAGGAAGTTTTGCTTTGTGTATGTTCAAGGTCTTTGTTTCTTGATTTGAAGTTTGAAATAGCTTACTTATCAATTTAAAACTACATCTTCATAATTATTTGAAAACATTATCAAAATTTTTAAATGTATTTTTAGATTTAGGCTTTTAAATATCTTACCATATAAATAGCACTTCTCATAATCTTCAATTTGTTTCATATTTTAACTCCACAAAAGTTAAGATATAAAAAAAGGTTAAAATAACCTTCTTTATACTTCTTTCTTTTTTATTTTTGCCATTTTGAGAGAAGACTTTATTTCTTCTTCTGAAGACTACTAGCTCATTCCACACATTTTGAAGGTGCTAATGATGTACAGTAACATGGCATCTTCGACAGATAAGTATGAAGAAGGTGAATATTTTACATAAAAACATTCAAAGTATAACAACAAATATTTTTCCCTTTTCTTTCATTTTTTAAAATTATGCTTTAAGTTCTGGGGTACATTTGCAGAACGTGCAGGTTTGTTACATAGGAATACACATGTGTTGGTGGTTTGCTGCACTCATCAACCTATTCTCTACATTAGATATTTCTCCTAATGCTACCCCTCCACTAGTCCCCGACCCCCTGACAGGCCGTGGTGTGTGATGTTCTCCTCCCTGTGTCCATGTGTTCTCACAGTTCAACTCCCACTTATGAGTGATAACATGTGGTGTTTGGCTTTCTGTTCCTGTGTTAGTTTGCTGAGAATGATGGTTTCCAGCTTCACTGATATCCCTGCAAAGGACATCAACTTATCCTTTTTTATAGCTGCATACTATTCCATGGTGTATATGTGCCACATTTCTTTATCCAGTCTATCATTGATGGGTTAGGTTGGTTCCAAGTCTTTGCTATTGTAAACAGTGCTGCAGTAAACATACGTGTGCATCTGTCTTTATAGTAAAATGATTTATAATCATTTGGGGACATACCCAGTAATGGGATTGCTGGGTCAAATGGTATTTCTGGTTCTAGATCCTTGAGGAATCAATCACCACACTGTCTTGTACAATGGTTGAACTATTTTACACTCTCACCAACAGTGTGAAAGTGTTCTTATTTCTTCACAGTCTCTCCAGCAGCTGTTGTTTCTTGACTTTTTAATGATCACCATTCTAACTGGCATGAGATGGTATCTCATTGTGGTTTTGATTTGTATTTCTCTACTGACTGGTGATGATGAGCTTTTTTTCATATGGTTGTAGGCCACATAAATATCTTCTTTTGAGGAGTGTCTGTTTATATCCTTTGCCCACTTTTTGATGGTGTTGTTTGTTTTTTTCTTGTAAATTTGTTTAAGTTCCTTGTTTATTCTGGATATTAGCCCTTTGTCAGATGGATAGATTGCAAATTTTTTCTCCCATCCTGTAGATTGCCTGTTCACTCTGATGATAGTTTCTTTTGCTGTGCAGAAGCTCTTTAGTTTAATTAGATCCCATTTGTCAATTTTGGCTTTTTTTTGTGCCATTGCTTTTGGTGTTTTAGTCATGAAGTCTTTGCCCATGCCTATGTCCAGAACAGTATTGCCTAGGTTTTCTTCTAGGGTTTTTATGGTTTTAGGTCTTACATTTAAGTCTTTAATCCATCTTCAGCTAATTTTTGTATAAGGTGTAAAGGAGGGGTCCATTTTCAGTTTTCTGCATATGGCTAGCCAGTTATTCCAACACCATTTATTAAATAGGGAACCATTTCCCCACTGCTTGTTTTTGTCAGGTTTGTCAAAGATCAGTTGACTGTAGATGTGTGACGTTATTTCTGAGAACTCTGTTCTGTTCCATTGGTCTATATATCTGTTTTGGTACCAGTATCATGCTGTTTTGGTTACCGTAGCCTTGTAATATAGCTTAAAGTCAGGTACCATGATGCTTCTAGCTTTGTTTTTGCTTAGGATTGTCTTGCCTATATGGGCTCTTTTTTGGTTCCATATGAAATTTAAAGTAGTTTTTTTCTAATCCTGTGAAGAAAGTCACTCGTAGCTTGACAGAGATAGCATTGAATCTGTAAATTACTTTGGGCAGTATGGCCATTTTCACGATATTGATTCTTCCTATTCATGAGCATAGAATGTTTTTCCACCTCTTTGTCTACTGTCTTATTTCTTTGAGCAGTGGTTTATAGTTCTCCTTGAAGAGGTTCTTCACATCTCTTGTAAGTTGTGTTCCTGGGTATTTTATTCTCTTTTGGCAATAGTGAATGGGAGTTCATTCACTCATGATTTGGCTATTTGTCTATTATTGGTGTATAGGAATGCTTGTAATTTTTGCACACTGATTTTGTATCCTCAGACTTTGCTGAAGTTGCTTATCAGTGTAAGGAGATTTTGGGCTGAGACGATGGGGTTTTTTAAATGTATAATCATGTAATCTGCAAACAGACAATTTGACTTCCTCTCTTCCTATTTGACTTCCTCTCTTCCTATTTGAATGTGCTTTGTTTCTTTCTCTTGCCTGATTGCCTTGCCTTGGCCAGAATTTCCAATACTGTGTTGAATAGGAGTGGTGGGAGAGAGCATCCTTGTCTTGTGGCGGTTTTCAGAGGGAATGCTTCCAGTTTTTGCCCATTCAGTATATTGGCTGTGGGTTTGTCATAAATAGCTCTTATTATTTTGAGATATGTTCCATCAATACCCAGTTTATTGAAAGTTTTTAGCATGAAGCTGTGTTGAATTTTATCAAAGGCCTTTTCTGCATCTATTGAGATAATCATGTGCTTTTTGTCATTGGTTCTGTTTATGTGATGAATTACATTTATTGATTTGCATATGTTGAACCAGCCTTGCATCCCAGGAATGAAGCCAACTTGATTCTGGTAGACAACCTTTTTGATGTGCTGCTGAATTTGCTTTGCTGGCATTTTTTGAGGATTTTTGCAGGAGTTTTTTTCCACACCCCAGTGGTGCCTGGAATGCCAGCGAGACAAAATTGTTCACTCCTCTGGAAAGGGGGTTGAAACCAGAGAGCCAAATGGTTTAGCTCAGTGAATCCCACCCCCACAGAGCCCAGCAAACCAAGATCCACTGGCTTGAAATTCTTGCTGCCAGGACAGCAATCTGAAGTTGACCTGGGACGCTCCAGCTTTGTAGGAGGAGGGGTGTCTGCCATTACTGGGGCTTAAGTAGGCAGTTTTGCCCTCATGAAGGGAAGACAAAACCACCAGGAATTTCAAACTGAGTGGAACCCACTGCAGCTTAGCAAGGCCACTGCAGCCAGACTGCCTCTCTAGATTCCTTCTCTCTGGACAGGGCATCTCTGAAAGAAAGGCAGCAGCCCCAATCAGGGGCTTATAGATAAAACTCCCATCTCCCTGGGAGAAGGAGCATCTGGGAGACGGAGTGGCTGTGGGCACAGCTTCAGCAGACTTAAATGTTCCTGCTGCTGGATCTGAGTAAAGCAGTGGATCTCCCAGCACAGAGCTTTAGCTCTGCTATGGGACAGACTGCCTCTTCAAGTAGGTCTCTGATCCCCATGCCTCCTGACTGGGAGACACCTCCCAGCAGGGGTCTACAGACACCTCTTACAAGAGAGCTCCAGCTGGCATCTGGTGGGTGCCCTCTGGGAGAAAGTTTCCATGGAAAAGAACAGGCAGCAATCATTTTTGTTCTGCAGCCTCTGCTGGTGATACTCAGGCAAACTGAGCCTGGACTGGACCTCCAACAAACTCCAGCAGACCTGCAGCAGAGGGGCCTGACTGTGAGAAGGAAAACTGATAAACAGAAAGCAATAGTGTCAACATCAACAAAAAAGATGACCACACAAAAACACCAGCCGAAGGTCACCAGTATCAAAGACTAAAGGTAGATAAATTCACAAAGACGTGGAAAAGCAAGAGCAAAAACGCTGAAAATTCCAAAAGCAAGAATACCTCTTTTCCTCCAAAGTATCAGAACTCCTTGCCAGCAAGGGAATGAAACTGGACAGAGAATGAGTTTGATGAATTGACTGATGCTGGCTTCAGAAGATAGGTAAAAACAAACTACTCCTAGCTAAAGAAGCATGTTCTAACCCAATGCAAGGAAGCTAAGATCCTTGGTAAAAGGTTAGAGGAATTGCTAACTAGAATAACCAGTTTAAAGGAGAATATAAATGACCTGATGGAGCTGAAAAACACAGCACAAGAACCTCACGAAACATACACAAGTATCAATAGCCAAATCGATCAAGCAGAAGAAAGCATATCAGAAATTGAAGAGCAACTTCACAAAATAAAGCATTAAGACAAGATTAGAGAAAAAAGAATGAAAATGAACCAACAAAGCCTCCAAGAAATATGGGATGATATGAAAAGACCAAATCTACGTTTGATCGGGATAATATGAAAAGACCAAATCTACGTTTGAGTGATGGGGAGAATGGGTCCAAGTTGGAAAACACTCTTCAGGATATTATCCAGAAGAACTTCCCCAATCTAGCAAGACAGGTCAACATTCAAATTCAGGAAACACAGAGAACAGCACAACGATACTCCTCAAGAAGAGCAACCCCAAGACACACGATCTTCAGATTCACCAAGGTTGAAATGAAGAAAAAAGTGTTAAGGGCAGCCAGAGAGAAAGATCAGGTTACCCACAAAGGGAAGCCCATCAGACTAACAGCAGATCTCTCTGCAAAAATCCTACAAGCCAGAAGAGAGTGGGGGCCAATATTAAACAGTCTTAAAGAAAATATTTTTTAACCCAGAATTTCATATTCAGCCATAATAAGCTTCATAAGCAAAGGAGAAATAAAATTTTCTACAGACAAGCAAATGATGAGGGATTTTGTCACCACTAGGCCTACCTTAACAAGAGTTCCTGAAGGAAGCACTAAATATGGAAAGAAAAAACTGGTGCCAGCCACTGCAAAAGCAGAACAAATTGTAAAGACCATTGACACTATGAAGAAACTGCATCAACTAATGGAACCAAAAAAGAGCCCACATAGCCAAGACAATCCTAAGCAAAACGAACAAAGCTGGAAGCATCATGTTACCTGACTTCAAACTATACTACAAGGCTACAGTAATCGAAACAGCATGGTACTGGTACCAAAACAGAGATATAGACCAATGGAACAGAACAGAGGCCTTGGAAGTAATGCCACACATCTATAACCATCTAATTTTTGACAAACATGGCAAAAGAAGCAATGGGGAAAGGATTCCCTGTTTAATAAATGTTGTTGGGAAAACTGGCTAGCCATGTGCAGAAAGCTGAAACTGGACCCCTTCCTTACACCTTATACAAAAATTAACTCCAGATGGATTAAAAATTTAAACATAAGACCTAACACCATAAAAATCATATAAGAAATTCTAGGCAAAACTATTCAGGACATAAGCATAGGCAAGGACTTCATGACTAAAACACCAAAAGCAATGGCAACAAAAGCCAGATAGACAAATGGGATCTAATTAAACTTAAGAGCTTCTGCACAGCAAAAGAAACAATCCTTAGAGTGAACCAACAACCAACAGAATTGGAAAAAAAGTTTTTGCAATCTTCCCAACTGACAAAGGGGTAATATCCAGAATCTACAAAGAACTAAAACAAATTTACAAGAAAAAAACCAAACAACCCCATCAAAAAGTGGGCAAAGGATATGAACAAACACTTTTCAAAAGAAGACATTTATGCGGCCAACAAACATGAAAAAATGCTCAACATCACTGGTCATTAGAGAAATGCACATCAAAACCACATTAAGATACCATCTCACATCAGTTAGAATGGTAATCATTAAAAAATCTGGAGACAACATATGCTGGAGAGGATGTGGAGAAATAGGAACACTTTTACACTGTTGGTGGGAGTGTAAATTAGTGCAACCATTGTGGAAGACAGTATGGTGATTCCTCAAGGAACTAGAAATAGAAATACCACTTAACCCAGCAACCCCATTACTGGGTATGTACTCGAAGGATTATAAATCGTTCTATTATAAAGACACATGCACACGTATATTCACTGCAGCACTGTTTACAATAGCAAAGACCTGGAACCAACCCAAATGCCCATCAATGATAGACTGGATAAAGAAAATGTGGCACATTACACCATGGAATACTATACAGCCATAAAAAACAATGAGTTCATGACCTTTACAGGGACATGGATGAATCTGGAAACCATCATTCTCAGCAAACTGACACAAGAACAGAAAAGCAAACACCACATGTGCTCACTCATAGGTGAATATTGAACAATGAGAACACATGGACACAGGGAGGGGAACATCACACACTGGGGTCTGTAGGTGGTTGAGGGACTAGCGGAGGGATGGGGGGTGGAGAGATTGGGGAGGGATAACATAAGGAGAAATACCTAATGTAGGTGATGGTGTGGGGAGGGGATGGAGGCAGCAAACCACCATGGCATATGTATACTGATGTAACAATCCTGCAAAATCTGCACATGTACCCCAGAAGTATTAAAAAAAAAAAAGAACTAGAGAAGCAAGAGTGAACAAATTCAAAAGCTAGCAGAAGACAATAAATAACTAAGATCAGAGCTGAATTGAAAGAGATTGAGACATGAAAATCCCTTCAAAAAAATCAAGGACTTCAGGAGCTGGTTTTTTAAAAAGTTAACAAAATAGACCACTAGCCAGACTAATAAAGAAGAAAAGAGAGAAGAATCAGACATAAGAAGAAATGATAAAGGGGATATTCCCCTGATCCTGTAGAAATACAAACTACTATTGGAGAATACTATAAACACCTCTACACAAATAAACTAGAAAATCTAAAAGAAATGGATAAATTCCTGAACACATATACCCTCCGAAGACTAAACCAGGAAGAAGTTGAATCCTTGAATAGACCAATAACAAGTTCTGAAATTGAGGCAGTAATTAATAGTCTATCAACCAAAAAAAGCCCAGACTAGATGAATTCTACCAGAGATACAAGGAAGAGCTGGTACCATTCCTTCTAAAACCATTCCAAACAATAGAAAAAGAGGGACTCCTCCCTAATTCATTTTATGAGGCCAGCATCATCCTGATATCAAAACCTGGCAGAGACACAATCATTTATTTCTTATTTTCTAATTTCCTCAGTCTTAATACTCATTTAAATATATTGTCCCTGGCTGGGTGCGGTGGCTCATGCCTATAATCCTAGCACTTTGGAAGCCCGAGGCAGCTGGATCATGAGGACAGGAGTTGAAGACCAGCCTGACCAAGATGGTGAAACCCTGTCTCTATGAAAAATACAAAAACTAGCCAGGTGTGGTGGTGGGTGCCTGTTACCACAGCTACTCAGGAAGCTGAGGCAGAGAATTGCTTGAATCCGGGAGGCGGAATTTGCAGTGAGCCAAGATTGCACCACTGCACTCCAGTCTGGGGGACAGCGCAAGACTCCTAAAAAGAAAAAAAAAAGAAAAAATGTTCCTTTGCTTAGATGTAGTAAGCTATTCATTTTTACTTTTTTTAATTCTCGTTTTGTGAGCGAGGAATCTCACTCTATTGCTCAGGCTGGCTTGTAGTGGTCTCATCACGGCTCACTGCAACCTTCGCCTCCTGGGTTCAAGCAGTTCTCCTGCCTCAGCCTCCCAAGTAGCTGGCATTCTAGGTGCCCACCACCCCGCCTGGCTAATGTTTGAATTTTTAGTAGAAACAGGGTTTCACTACATTGGCCTAGCTAGTCTTGAACTCCTGATCTCAAGTGATCTGCCCGCCTCAAGTGATCTGCGGCCTACCAAAGTGCTGGGATTACAGGTGTGAACGACCACACCTAGCCTATTTTATCTATTTATTAATACTGGGCTATGAACATTATGTAACATATAATTTAAGTAAACCAATAACACAGAAAGGTATATATTACTGTCACCATTACATAGTTAGAGAAATCTAAAGCCCAGAAAGATTAAGGTTTTTGCCAAAATTAATAAAGGAACTAGGATTAGAAACAAAAAAGCAAACAAAAAATTACGTGACTACTGAACTGACCCTTAAACCATCATATTATATAGTGACTTAAGTGGTCCACCCACCTTGTCCTCCCAAAGTGCTGGGATTACAGGCATGACCCACCTCACCTGGCCATGTTTTCTTTCTTCTTAAGGAAAAATTCTTAACATTTTGACTTGTTTTCAATATTATTTAGGTTTTGGTCTTTAGACTTAAGTAGTGATGCTTATTCTAAAGTGATTACTAATAGTAGTAGTGGTTACTAATATTATCTAATGTGTTATTATTGTGATTATGATTACATTCTTGGTTCTTAGCTTCACCAGTGACCACTGAACATGTGGTTCAAAAGAGTTGATAAAAATCTTCTTGTCACTATTAATTGAAGATTAATTAACTAATTGTTAATGCTATTTATTTAATGTGGTTCAATTCAATTTAATTTAGATGATAATTTTACAACATAAAATTGATCAATAATTATAAGTGGTTAATAATTGTTATAATAATTGTTAGTTTTTTGAGATTTTTAGCATGCATTTCTAATGATATAACTGTTAAAATTTTTATTTTGGTTTGTTAGGTGTCCAAATTTCATAAATATTCCATTTTCATTAGCAAAGAATTACATACATATTCTACCTAAGCATTGCGAAGTATTTAGTCATTATACCTACTTAAGAATGTTGGAATCTTCTATGTTCTACCTATTTTTCTTTTCTTGTTTTATGCCATAGGAATACAAAATTTTTATATCTTTACCTATTTTTATATATTTTTAACAATTTATATTGCTATTCCATTGCTTCACTTGGTGGACATTTTATATTAGGTATTATCAAGTATTTGCAATAAGTCACAAAGTAGATGATGTAACTCAACTTTCTTCAATGTATTCTATTTTATAAAATTAACAGAAAGCAACTTTATTTGTCAAAATTAATAGGGGCAGAACACAGGCTCAAATTGACTGTATTCCTTTAATTCTGTTTAAATATTCGCACATTTGGACAACTGCCCTTGCATACATGTGCTGTCCACAGGAAGCCTGGCTAGCTCTTTCAAATTTCAGACACTCCTAACAGCTAAGAGTTGAAGCCAGGGACCCCTCGGGCATTGCAGATGGTGGGGAAGTACACAGAGCTGTGTCCCTGTCCGTGGAGCACAAGGGGTGGAGTATGAAATAAACGTTAACCACTCCATGTGCTCAACTGCTTCATTGGGGCTATTTGTATTAAGCTTTTATCTAGTATCAATTTCCTTTTTTGTTATTTTAGGGTTAGATCGCTGATCTGTTCCAATACCCTGTATTGTCTAGAAGTCTAAGGATTCATCATTAGACGCAAACATTTTATTCCAAAATGTAACTTTTAATCTTCATCAAAATCGGCAAAACTTGCTACCTGTAAAGACACACTACCACATTTATAGTGTTTTCCCTCTATGAATTATATAAAACAGGGACCTGAAATTCTATGTTTTTAATACAAAAAAATAGTAAATAACAAGCTTCAATGTCACCTGTAAATCAAATGCAGCAAATTGCTTCTCATATAGTGGAGTGGATGGGGCTGACCTCTCCGAGCCTGTGCCCTCATGCCTGGTGGGGGATGATTGTCAGGCAGCTGGCTGAGGCCAACTGTCCAGTCTGCAACTTGAGGACTAGAGCTTTCTCTGTGTGAAGCTAATGAGTTGTTTTGGAGAGAAAACTCGCTACGCTGGTCCCGGTAGAGTTATATTCCAACAATGTCCATCAACATTATCACTAATGATTTAGCATCACTCCATGTTCTCAGTCTGACTGAATTTTTGACAAAATGATTGCTTTCCAATGAGCTTGTGACATTTGAACCTCTGTAAATAAATAGATTAAAGCAGACCTGAAATTAAAATAGATTAAAATGGTTTTAATTGATGCCCTGAAGGATGGGGGTGATTGACTAGAAATTGCAACCATCATTTGAGGTGGTCTATTTTGACAAATTTCCATCTATCTTGTCTTCTTCTAAACGACCTCAACTATAATTCTTAAATGAAAAAAAAGGCATTAAGGGACTTACATATTTTGAATTTCTTACCAAAGTCCTTAATAAGAAACATTGATTGGGGTCCCTTATTAGGTCAGCCACTTAATGTGCTCCTTTTTCAAGATTCCTATTATGCAGTAGTGTACAAGTTGGAGCCTGAGGCGGGATTTAGACTTGTTTTAGTGCATGTATGGGTCCTGGTTGGAAATTCATTTTGATTAGGGTTTTGACTATAGGATGTTTGTTTTTGTCATGTTTGGCTTTCTGTTAATTAGTATCTTAAGTGATATAGGAAAGGAGAGGGGAGGCAGTGTGTGCTGTCTCAGGGGCCTGATTCTAAAGCTAGCCCTATAAAGAGGGTGCTTCTGAGAATAATTGAACAATCTGTTTATCTAAAGCCTCTGGGAGACCCAGAGGTATGTTATGGCTGCATTGATGTAAGTAAAAAAGACACATTCTTCTCAATTTCTCTATGAAAATTCATATGGTTTCAGCACAATGAGAATCTCCAGGGACACAGTGCCTTGTTTGAACCCTGGAGGTTTTTTGTCTCCTCAGCAGCTCTGAAAAATAAGCCCTTGTTGCAAATTTTAAAATTGACACATCAGTCACTAAGTAGGAGTGTTTAGGCACTACCCTTATCTGTCTGAAAGGCAAAAAATACCAAAGACAGGGCAAGAAGAGAATTTGAGAAGTCCATTTACTGGCTCATATCCTATAATGCTGTACATTCCAAGAAATGGCAGAGTAAAAACTGAGGGCCTTTAGAAGCACTATAGTTTGAAATCAGGTGGTAACAATTTGTGGAATTCAGGAAATTATTGCTCATGTAAGAGATTTTGCACACTAATCCTGATAAGACTTGGGCAGACATGGGCTAGACTTACAATAAATATTATTACTATTCTCATTTGATATATGAGTAAATTGGAAGCAGAGCCTGTAATTAACTTCTTCAAAGCTACCTTCTAACAGTAAGTAGAATCCTAATGCACACACTTGTCCATGTGGCCCCAAGGTCCGTGTTTCAATGGGCTTCTGCTGTCTCTTTGTTTATGTGTGACTGTGGTGTGTCTCGTTTAGCAGGTGTTAGGTTAATAAACTTCTTCCTGCTACATTTTTTCCATCTTCTCAAGACTCCACAGAAACAGCTACCAATTTAGCTATACTAAGTTTGTGTAAAGTTCAAAACTCACTAAAATTAACTTAAAAACAAGAGAAATTTAAAAAGTAGTTTGTTCAAAAAATAAGAAATTTGTTAAAATTTTCCGATAAGTATTAATTTCAAACTGAAAGAATTTTCTGGGCAATTCTATGAAACATTGGAAGTAAATTAAAATTTCCAAAATTATTTCATATTTGAGAAAAATGGGGTAACATTTTCTCACTCATTTTGTGAGGCTGACATACTCTGGTATTGTAACTCGCAAAGGCATAAGGAAGAAAATAACGATCTGCTCATACTTATGAACATAGAGAAGAAAATCTTGAATGAAATACTGTCACACCAAGTTCCATAGTGTATTAAGAAAGATCAAACATAAAGACCAAATTAGATTTACGTCAAGATTTCAAGGTTGGCTTAATACTTGAAAGTCAATGTATATAATTTATCCCCTCAGCAGGAATGATGATATGAACAAAGGCAGAAGAAACATTTAATGAGGTGCAATGTACCTTAATAATAAAAATGCAGCTAACTAGTAAAGGAAGACACCTTTTAAAATTTGATAAAGAATATCTCTTTCCATAAAAAATACTGTAACAAAATGACATTTCATGGTGAAAAGTGAAAAGCATTTTTTGTTTTTAAGAAGATTTTATTTAGTTATCATTTACACAAAGTACAATGAATAAGTTAGCATTGTTGGGTGGGAATGTCTCTATCTATCTATTTACCATCTATCTGTATATCCACCCACCTACCTGCCTACCCACCTATCCATCTGTCATCTACCTATTTCCACCCAGATCAAGGTATAGAATATTTTCCCCAGTTTTGTAGTTCTTTGTCAGGCAAGAGGGTCATCAGTTACTACCTCTTGGCCAAAAGCTGAAGTCTTTTTGGTGTCTTTGATGAGCAAAAATGATTAGTTTATTAGCCTTGTTGATTATAATGAAAAAGAAAAAAATATTTTAAAATTATTAGTTTAAATGTAGTCTAATTTATCAATTTTTCTTTATTTAATGGTTGGCTAAATGTTTATCTTTAATTTATATTTAATATATCTTAAAGTTTATGACTTTTATGTTGTGTTTAATAAACACTTTTTAACTCTAGATCATGAGGATATCATCATCTATATTTTCCTAAAATAATTATATTTCTGCCTTTCACCACTAAGTCCATGATCCGTGTCTAATTGTGTGTGTGTATGCTATAAAGTAAGATTTTTCATAATGACAAAAACAATGGTAATACATTTATTAATGGTAAAATTTGGAAATAAATTTCACTGTTTCCACAATGAAATACTGTACAAAAGTGCAAATTGATGAACTATTTCTAAAAGAATCAATGGATAAACACCATAAATATAGCCCTGAGCAGAAGAAACCAGTCGCAGAATAATATATATGTTAGTTTCATGTATTTAAAATTCTAGGACAGGAAAAACTGAGCAATATATTTACAGCTACAAAAACACTCTCAATAAAATAAAATGATTATCACTGATTTCAGAAAACTGATTATTGCTGGGGACATGAAGTAGCAATAGCAGAATGTCATACAGGAGTCAATTAAGACATGGATCCCAACCTGTATCTCAAAGTAGGAGGCTTTGTGTTTTTCTCTTTGTGTATGGCTACGTATCATTGTAAACAAGATTTCTTTCAGACAAAAACACATCGAAGGAAAACTTTAGTGACGGAAGTGAACAAAACCATACAATCACATTTAAAGTTGGTATGAAAATAAATTTTGTAGAATTGTTTTTGTTTGTCTTTTGCTATCAGCATCTGAAAACATGCATTGGTCCTTTCTTTTGGTAGAACAGTTTTTTTCCACTTGTTCCATAAGTCTTTCAAGTAAGGAAGATCTAAATTTGCAGAACCTTTTGTGGGCATAGTATTGAAGTAATAAGAAGGCAAAGAAGAGAGTGGTTTTCAGTAATTAAAAGAGTTCTGTATTTCTACAAAAGTAACCTGAGCAAGCCTGCTTCTTGCAAGTTCAGAAGCCCAGTGGCACTAACACTGAATTATATCAGCCTCTGGCATATATAACAATTTCCAATCCAGAGTTTCAATCTCCTCAACTTTGAAATTAATTACATTTAATGCTTTATTGAGTTTTTCAATTACTGGTCACTTCTGGCCAAGATTCTTCTCTTGCATTTCCAGTAGGATATACCTCCTTTGTTTTTTAAATGAGGAGAAACTGGCACCTGCTTTTCTTTTCTCATTAATTTGAATAAGAAGCTGATTTCCGGTTACTCTGAAATTAAAATCACTTCTTAAAACAAGTGTGCTCGGCTTCTTGCTGTGGAGTATACGGGACGGGGTGCCCTGTGAGTCAGGCTCGGCTGGTCCCATCCCCACAAGGAGAACAGCAATTGGAAATGCTGAGGACTGAGAGTTTCACAGCAAGCACAGCCGAACCGGGAAGGTCCAGCTCTGTGGGGAAGGGGCGTCCACCAAAGGAAAACTAAGAAACAGAAAAAACTTCATCACCGGGCGGAGAGAGATCCAAGATGGCTGATTAACAACAGCTCAGGATTGTAGCTCCCAGTGAAAGCATAGAGAGCGAGTAGACACCGCAATTTCAGACGCATTTCTGTTGCCCACAAACTGGGATACGCAGCGGAGGAGTCACACAGGTCGCCAGCGCAACTCTTTTGGCCGGCGCAGTGCGCGCTTCTCAGTGCAGAGTATAAGCGACTGGGTGCCCTCTGAGTCGGGCTCAGCTGGTCCCATCCCCACAAGGAGAACAGCAATTGGAAGCACAGAGGACTGAGAGTTTCACAGTAAGCATAGCTGAACCCGGGAAAGCCTAGCTTTGCGGGGAAAGGGCGTCTGCCGAAGGAAAACTAAGAAACAAAAAACTTCATCACCAACAAGCCGGACGTCTACTCAGACCCAATCTGAAAGTCGGCAATTGCAAAGACGACAGGTGGATAAATCCACAAAAATGGGAAGAAACCACTGCAAAAAGGCTGAGAACACCCGAAATCAGAATGCTTCTCCTCCTACAGGGGATCGCAGCTCCTCATCAGCAAGAGAACAAGGCCTG